>CM034351.1:84803562-84929743 GCA_019925275.1 Mytilus edulis
CCTCAATGCTCTTCAACTTTGTACTTATTTGGCTTTATAAATATTTTGATATGAGCGTCACTGATGAGTCTTATGTAGACGAAACGCGCGTCTGGCGTACTAAATTATAATCCTGGTACCTTTGATAACTATTTATCCCATGTCAGATTTGCTCTAAAGGCTTTGGTTTCAGAGTAATAAGCTAAAATCTATATTTTACCCCTATGTTCTATTTTTAGCCATGGCGGCCATCTTGGTTGGTTGGCCGGGTCACGCTACACAATTTTTAAACTAGAGTACATTAAAATACATTATGATATATTTTACCATGCACGTAAAGTATTACCTTTAAAAAGAGGACAGACATCCCACACATGTAATATGCCTTTCCCACTGAATTGTCCTATGGCAGTCTCCAAAAAAAATAATGGCAGTCCACAAAACACCAAGAAAAATACGAATGGTATCAAGAAGGCACCTGTAGAGAAGGAAAGATATAAACTGTGAATCATTATTGTCATATGTGTTACCATTCTATATAAACAATAGTATTACAATTATTTTCATTGAAAATATGAAAAAGATAATGGAATAAAGTCTAGATATTTGTGACCGGGAATAGGTAGTTCAGGTAGTTCACAATACGCTTTTTATTATAGCTTTTGTGACGTAGACAAATAAAACACAAAATTCATATGAGACTTTGGAAATCTATTGAACACTCTCCATTCAAATAGAGTACACATTGGATATAATATTTCAAATATAATATGGACAATGCAGTTTCCTTCAAACATTAATTAAACAGTTTTGTTTGTTTAACACTGATCTTTAGGTTTTCTATTCGAATTGCTCTATCTGTCATGACATATTAGTTTTGTTTGAAACATATTTGTCACCAGAATGATTCATTAAATATGAAATGAAAGGATGGGCCACACACATCCAGGAAGAAAATCAACTTTTAACAATACATGACTATAAATCCTAAAGACATAGATATTATATAAAACCCGAGAATATATCAAGATGCTCTGAAACCATCGAGTAGCAGCTCGTGAAAATAAGGCTCTTCCATTTTGTTTGACATTAATAAAGTAATAATTTTTCTATCAATTAATTGTTTTCGTCTTCCAATGGTTCATATGGGTTATCTCTTTTCTATTATTTTCCGTAGTTAACTAGAAAGCCGAGACGAAACGAAGGAGTAACTCAACCTTACATTTTTATAATCAATATTATGAAAAAATTTGAGACAAATGCAGTTGATTTTATCTAAAATGAAAATTGGATCTTAAATACCGTTATTCTTGTTATCAAAATATCTATAAAATTCGTCATAAAAAAATACCAAGACTAGACACAGACAATAACAGAAAAGTATAAACATAGATTAACAAATGACCGAATAATTTCATAGCCAGAAGAACATTACAAACGCTGATCTAATTTCGGGACTATTACAGTATGATAATTCGACAACGCGAAAAACGTTGATATTTTAACATAAAATTGCAGAACGCTATTTTGCTCTTCATTGTTATAGTTTTGATAGAAAAGTTTTTCAAAAATGAATTGAAGATATATAAAAAAAAACCTTACACTTATAACAATCCAGTGATATTTTTCTTTTTAGTCACTTTGTTATTGTTAACTTGTTTAATTACATGGGTACATTCGAACTTACTATAAGTAAAGAATATGTAAAAACAAGTTCTACTATCTCTTTGTAAATAAATATATTATCAAAAAACAGTGTAACCTACCACCTCCATTTCTCATACAGATATAAGGAAAACGCCAGAGATTTCCCAAACCAACCGTATATCCAATCAGTGATAACAAGTATTCGACCTTTCGATTCCATTGTCCCCTTTCATTATTTCTTTCACTTGAAGAAGAACTATTAGTTGTTTTATCCATGGCTACTGAAAAAAAGTCAACAAAATAGTATAAATAAAAACTAGATATGTTTAATATCTAACATGCTTTGTAAATGTAGTTCACTATTTGTTTTCCTCAAATTGTATTGTTTTATCTCATTTGGTTATACTTATACCTGTTATTGGTTGTTCATATTATCTGTTTGGTTCTAATTTTTACAAAGATACTATTCAACTGTTTATATATTTAACTATATTAAGTTTCTTCTACTTTGTCTACTTCTCCCATTATTGTAGTTTATTTTTACGCATTACTTAAAGTCGCAGGTGTTGTAGGTATGAGCTTTGTCTCAATGTTTTTGGGCTGGCATTACCATTATACTTTTGTTATTGTCAAGTGCATTAAACAAGTTTTTTGGTAGTAAATTAATACACTATATCTCCTTATTATGCTTGAACAGAAATAAATCATCAAGCTGTCAAGATTAAAAGATTGAAAGGCACATGCCTGTTTAATCTACAAAAGACGTATCAGTGATGCCAGAATAAAAAAGATAAAATGGCAAACAAAAGTACAATTTCAAAGAGCATTGAAGACCAAAAAAGTCGGGAAGCTCTAAAACCGTTGATGCGCCATACTACAAAAATGTCTTCAAAGTGGCATAAGACTCATCATGGTTCGAGCTTCACTGATAAGTCTTTTGTAGACGAAACGTACATTATTTTATGTCTGGTAACTATGATGAACGTAAACGTGTAGAGAAGACTCAACAGGGATTCTGTGTGTCCCATTGATTTCTTATCTGGTTGAGAATAGATTTGAAACACGTTTGAATATAATTAAGTTGGTATATTTGTTCACGTCTGACAAATCTTATATATATATATAGACTATTCGCTCCGATAAAAAGCAACAAAGAATATATCAAAACAGTTTATCTTATGTAGATATTGTTGTGTACTTTAACCCATTCTCTGGCATCATTGTTTCGTAATGATCGTCAACTTGAAAAATATATATAAATACAACAAATACCAATCTTTAAGGGAAATCCAAATCGATAAATCCTTCATCAACTGACAAAATTAGAAATTCAAGTCATTTACCAAATGCATTCTAGTTTTAATGTATACTACACTGTTCTTTATTTAAAAAATTAAGGGCTTACATTATAGCATGTGATAAGCTATTTTGCTATTCAAAGGCCGATAATCTATGTCAATACAGAATTATAGGAGTTTGGAGTTCTAACAAAAAGTTTAAATGCTGAGTCTTTTATAGAAACAAAAAACCTATTGCAGTGAAAAAATTGTCATTTTTTACCGATAAAATTAGTTGGATAAAATTAGGTATTGTTAAATTAAAATACATGTCATAGACAATTTTTAGAGTGAATTATCTTGCATGTGTCATGAAATTATTGCAAAAAGATAGAAATAAGTTGAAGTGATATGTTTTCTTAGTTTGCCAACATTGAGGCCAGTAGCAAAACGTCGATACTGCTATAAACATCTAGTATTTACCGCTTTGGCTGATTATCAGTATAATAAATAAAAAAATGATACGAATCTAGCGTCTAGCTGATATAAAAATTTCATTTAACTTTGAAAATTAATAATATTGAATGAATGAATGAACGAATATTTTATTTGCAAAGCATATATAACATGCTATGGCAAAATAATGTGACAAAAAACTGGTAACAGAGAACAATACAATAATAACCTACATGCATGTTGTAGCTAACCAATAATATCAGATCTAGCTTTCCATGCAATCTTCAAATAGTTACAGAGCTTAATTGTTAGAGATCTAGAATAAGATTTCAACAAACAATATAGTTTAAAAATTTGAGGCCATGAACAATAATAGCGTGGCAAAAACAATATTCTAATAGCCCTATCTGCTGGACATACCAATACAAAATGGAATTAATTCTCAACATATTGCATATAACAACATACACAAAGACTCATTTCTCTTGATATATCAGAGAAGCAACCAATTTCAACATTAAGTTTCAATGTACCACTTCGTAGTTTTGTAAGAATGTTAATATTATTAATGTAGCTAAAATAATTCTCAAGACAAAAATCAAACTTTATACTTCTATACAACCTTAATTTCTCACAGTCACATATATCTGCTGATCTTAAACCATCTTTGTATTCTTAAAATTATCAAAACAACTTACATTAAACACATTTGAATGATAACTAGCATATGTTTATGTAGTAATTGATTAATGTATCCGTTTTGTATCAAAACACCATCTTGTACTAAAACACCACCTTCTTGTACCAAAAGACCATCATCTACGTTGAATGAAAGTTAATGTTATTCGAATATATAAAATATTAACATAAAAAAGAAGATGTGGTATGATTGCAAACGAGAACACTCTCCAAAAGCTAGAGACCAAATGACACAGACATTAATTAACTAGTATACAGTCGATTTAAAAGTCACACACTGTTAAGTGCTCTTAAAAATAATGGAAGTAATGTACATTTCACGCATCCTCACCCTTTTTGTGGATTCTTATGAATTCATTTCAATAGTTATGTTTTATTCATTTTTCAAGTTTTTATCGCTCTCTCCGAACAAAAATATTTTTTGTTTAATCTCTTCCTTAATATATGTTTACTGCTAATTTATGGGAGTTAAATATACTCTGCTTGATATAAAAATATGTCTATTCATTTAAACATATATTAAGATATGGAAATAAGAAGATGTGGTTTGAATACCAATAAAGTTGTTATCTGTCGATAAATTCAGGTATGTAATAGTTGACTTAAATGCTATATACTTGTCTGCAAAACGGGCTGGTGCTAGATGACCCGAATCAATTAAAAAGAAACGCATGATACACCGCCCATAAAACGATATATCACGTTGAGATATTTATTTAGCTGTCAAACTACGTTCTGATTCTGTACAACAATAAAATATCTCCTCCATTATTTATGAAACAAGGAAGAGTTCATGACTTGTACAAGAAAATACAAGATTAAAAAAAAATATTTTACCGTGTTTTTTTGACATTTTTATGCCCTATTTATTGGCATTATGTTTTCTGCTCTGTTCGTCCGTCCATTCGTTCGTCCGTTCGTCCGTCCATTCGTTCGTCCTTTCGTCCGTTCATTCGTTCGTCCGTTCGTCCGTCCATTCGGTCGTCTGTTCTTCCGTCCGTCCGTCAGTTCGTCAATCTGTCCTGCTTTAGGTAACAGTTTTTGGTGGAGGTAGTTTGTGATGAAATTGATGTCCAATCATTTTGAAACTTAGTACACATGTTCCATATGATATTATCTTTCTCTTTTTAATGCCAAAAATGAGATTTTTCCCCATTTTCATGGTCCATTGAATATAGAAATTGATACTGTGGATGGGGCATCCGTGTAATGGGAACACATTCTTGTCTTTACATGTAAAACAGATGCTAATGTTAAAATTCACCAAGAATTTTCATGAAAATAATAACATTTATATCCAAATTGACGTTAATGAATAATGTAAATACAGATAGTCATGACTAAATGAAGATTAGGGAAATATGATGTCCATTAAATTCTAAAATATAATCAAAATATAAAGCAGTTAGTCATATTTTTATCTGTTATATATTTTAATGAATATTTTGTCATTAATCACTGTTCATAAGTAGTAATGAATCATTCGACAATATAACGTTTTTTATTCAAATTATTCAGCTTTAGATAGATTGTATGATTGTATGATTGGTCAATATCACTCTTTGATAGAGAGGCAGAAAAAAGAAACAAAGGATTCATTCCTAGTTATAAAGACATACAGTCCTTCTCGTGACATAAAAGGAAAAACGAAAAAAAAACAAAAAAACAATATGAAACAGTCTAAAAAAAAACACAACACAGGAATAACTGGCCACACTAACACTACCAAAAATCCAAGGTCTTAGAATCTTAGAAGCTACCGAAGAGAAAACAATGCCATACTATACGTGTGAAATCAAGTGTGCGCTCATATAAGTACAACATTGACCTAAGAAGGCCATTTTCCAAGGATAGAGGATGGCATTGTGGCAACTATAATTGAAATATATCCTTCGTAATTTATGAAACACATATCGGTCAATTCACTCGTTATGGCAACTGTTAAATTTTCTAGAGGTAACTTCACTTTTTGAATCCTTTACCTTACTTTACTTTAGTACTGTCCCTGTTCCTTGGGCCTTCTGTAATCATGCTATGGAATGAAAGATCTTGAACATAGGATCAATTGAAAGATACATACTTTATATACATCCGCTGCTGGAATTATGCTAAATAGAAATGGACAGTCCCAAATGAGTTGCTGAAATCCTCTTTTTCATGAGTTTGTGAATGTCTTTTTTTTTTTTTTGCTAATTGTTTGTCTTTTGATTGATTTTTATTTTGTGTCATAGAAGTGGAAGTGTGTTATAAGTTTGTATACTTATTCGTCTCTTAAGTTCTAGATTTAAGTCAAAATATTAGACATACATAACTCTATTTTGTGCATCCTTTTTTCAAGTTCGTGATATAGTTGCGTTTGAAATAATCACTAAACGTTGAATTATTTAGAGAAAGGTAATCATCTTTATAGCAGAACATGGAGTAACAGGATAATGTTTAAGTATACCTACGAAACTTAATAAATGTTTCTTTATGTTAGAATTGGGGACATCAACAATGAGCAAACCATATAGTCAGCTATTACGGACCAGAAATGACAAATACAAACCAAATCAAACGTGAAAACTAATAGCATAATTTATGTACAAATTAATGAACAGAAACAAATATGAGGCAGAGAAACAAAGCAACAATGAAAGAACACAAAAGTACAGACTCTTGACATGAGACAGGCACACACATATTGTATGTGGTAGGGTCAAACATGTTATGGAGATCGCAACCCTCACCCTAACTGACAGTGTTGTAACAGTACAACATAAGAACGAACTATACAAATCAGCTGAAAAGTGCTTAACTCACAAGAAGGATACAAACAAAACTACATCTAACAAAATCACCAGGTACTTGTACAGCCTTTCAACAAAAATACACTAAGAACACAGCTGAGGGGATTCACCGTAATTGACAGCTAGCTAAAAGTCAATAACAACTCATCATACGAAATCATGCATCTAAGACTATATTATGAAATGTGTACACACCCAACAATCTATGAACTTAGTGTAAAGACCTCATAACCAGTCAAAGAAAAACATGACAAAACATCGCCAAGATATGGTATCGACAGATTGTAGATCCATAAAAGTGCACATGGGTATACCAATGACATTTAGTTTGCTTTAACTTACTGATAACAAAATCAATATTAATACCAATAGAAACTGTATCCAAAGAACCAGTTATAGTGTTGAATTAGTAGCATTTTAGAATAAGTTTATTCAAAGAATCGGTAAGTTTACCAGGTTACGGTAAAAGTAAGGATGTGCTATACCGTTTGAAATAAGTTTTCTTAAAACTACACTTCAAAACCAAATCTTTATATCATGGAAAAATTTAGTAATGTGTGTTAACAAAATCCCTGAATTAATCATTTACCAGTAATACATACATTACGTGCATTAAATTATGTATAAAAAAAAACACTAAAGAGGCTCGAAAGATAACAGAGGGACATTAAAACGTATAGATATAAAATAAACTGACAGGACCATGGCTAAATAACTAGAAAGACTAACAGACAAATGAAAGTAGACAAGACGCAACATAGAAAACTAAAGCGAAACGAATCCCATCAAAAACTTGGGGTGGTCTCTGTTTCACCGACAGGTCAGATCCTGCTCTACATGTGGCATCCTTCGTGCTTATGCTATAACAAAGTCGGTAAATAGTCTAACTCTGTAGGTCACATTCGTAAAAAGGCCTCAAGAATGAAGTAACGACATAAGGGAAATATCCGATATCATCTATGAAACGGATATTCCGTAACGGTCAATCAAGTCGTGATGGCGTCCGTAAAATTTACGACGGGAATTTGACAATTCACAGTTTCAAGTTGATGGAGTATTATATTTCATGTTGACGATTGTTGTAATATAATTAGAAATGTAACTTCTGCTGGTTTGTTTGTATGTGTACGTGAGTAAGCATGGTTCTGTGTTTTCAAAATAAGGAGGTTAAAACAAATTGAATGATAGATCATTGAATATACTCGTATGAATAGATGTGAAGTGTAAGCAACAACACAAACTGGTATTTATTAATTTATTTGCAGATTGGAAGTATGTCTCTAATCACTTTCAACCTTAGTTTTAACCCATGATGCGACATCATCAAAATCACTAGTGTTGTCTTCACTTGATTCGTCGTCTGTGTATGGTAAAACTACAGCTTTGAGTGACAGGTCAACATCAGCGTACACAGTTTTATTATTGGATCCATGAATCACAAATCTTGGACTTTCGCTTGGACAAAAGACAATCTCAGAATAGTTAAGAACAAGGTCATCCTGAAGATGAATAGAAAACAGATTTCAATAAATCCAACCATATTTGTATCTATTTAGTTATTTGTTTAATGTTTTTTTTCTTCACATTTTTACTGTATTTGTAATGTAATACTAAAATTAATAATAAAGCAGAAAATACCGTTTTTGCATGATTATACTTCTGCTTGCTGTATCTGTACGCTTGTAATTTTACTCAATAAACCAAACATTATAAAGACTAGCTATATAGAATCATGTATATGTACATATATCAATATCATCGTTACTCTCAGGCAAAATAACAAACAAAAAGAAAAAGTATATGGCTGTTAAATTCGCATCAAAGATTCCGGCACCTTATTATTTCTTCTATATCAACAAACGCTTCTCCCTTTAAACAAACGTTAAGGATTGTGTAATTGAACAGCAGAAAAAGTTCACATTCTTCCAGCGTTTAGGAGAGGTATACAAACAACCAACTTCAAACATGGAAATACAACAACACGTTTTTTTTCACCGGATTAGTTTCATTTATTAAATTTTCCTCCTGTACGAGAATATCTGATTTTATTTATTTCATTTTGGTTTAATACAATATTAATTAAACATGTCTTATCAATGCCAATAATAGATTGTATAATGTATGCTTATTAAAAACTCATACCTTGATTGAGATAGCATTGTGTCCTTCGTTATTCAGTAACTCCCAACTTTTGCCTGTCACTGAGAAATAAGAACCATAATTACTTATTTTAATCATCATTGATGGCGTAACTAGTTTCCCACACACATGTTATGCTAAATTTAACAGTGAATAGAAGTACTTCTGGTTTTTAATTTAATGTAATCACGATAGGTTTTATCCACAAAAACAATTATAGCTGGGTTTACTTGTAAACTACCTCGTCTTGAGTTATCTATTTTATGTCGTTGTTATCACGTTCTCTAATGAACTGTAATGGTATACATGGTATAATGCCTTTTAATTTTTACTTTTCTCTCTCTTTATTGTTCTCTCAGTGTTTTCAGCTACCCCTACATGTCCCTTCTTCTTTATCGTTAAAAGCGATCTTGGCTTTTGTGTGTATCATTCATGCAACCCATCGCATCTTATATTGATCAAAATTAAGGAACAAAGCGTGTATAAAAAAAGCATATTCATTACGGTTTTCATAGTCGTCTTCGTCATCACTGTCTGAGCATTGGGCTGAATACGAAACAACAGCACCGTATGGTGGTATGGCGTCACTACGATCGATCGTGGAATATCCATCTCCGCCTCCCCCTCCTGATAAATTGATTTCCTCTTGTGATTGGTAGAGTACATTATCAACATGATCTAGATATACATTGTAATTTAGATATTAAAAGTTATTTATTTAAAAAAAGTATCCTTTAAATTATAAATATCTTAATGATTTGGGAATACTTGAATAACATCTAAAGTTTTGATGTCCTCAAAATATATATGTATATAAATTGATATCGTTTGAATCTAAGTATGTAAGTAAAAAACGTTTATAGCTGTTTTTGACAATGATTTCTGATCATTGATGGTCAATGAACTTCTGATTTGAAATGAATGTTCGTTAATCATAATATTTATGCAGACAAACCGTGCATCTTGCGTGAAAATCTTAATTCTAATATCTGTAATTATAAGCTACAACCGTGAGCATGCACTTCAAATTCGTCGATTGCAAATATTCAAATCTCCAATTAATTTTCAAAAATCAATTTGATTCCTGACGTTAATGAGAATTCAAATTCAAAATTGAAAGTACGTTACCAAATGTCAAAATCAAATGATAAAGCACATCAAACGAATGGACAACAACTGTAATATTCTTGACTTGGTACAGGCATTTCTAAATGATGAAAATGGTTGAATGAACCCGGTTTTATTGCGATAAACCTCTCACTTGTATGACAATCGCATTATATTCCATGATATTTAAAACGATGTAAAAACAAAACAGACATAATAGGTAAAATAGTCACAATATGGGTACAGCAGTCATCAATGTACTTACATTGATTTTCAAATGGTTGAACTACCATGCCTTCATCTCTGCAAGAAAATGTATGTGAAAACAGGAAATATTTAAGTTTTGTTTATGAAGACGTATTTTATTACTAAGGATTTTTACCCAGAGATATATAACCATAGATGTTTCTCAGTACATTAGACGTTCGGTTTTCAATGCTTTACAACATGATATGTATTTGGATCTTATTTTTTTTTTATTTCAACGTCACTGATTTGTCTTTTGTAGACAACACTGCCGTACAGAATTAGAATCTTAGTATCTTTAAGGACATATTTAACAAAATTTGAACAAATTTTCAAAATATTTTTATTTGGTTATGTTGTTTTTCCTGCACAATCTTCAGTTTTATTTTAAGAACTGTCACGCCTGTAATTCATTCGTTCCTTGCTTTTTCTTTAATGTATGTACATGGTTGATTGTCTATATGGTCTTTTACCGATATGCGCATTGTTCTTTCAAATAATAGTGTTACGGATTTACTAATTTCGTTATGGGACATAATTCAAAATTGAGGACTTCCTTAAAAACTTCCTTCTAGTCGAAGCCAACGTAACGCCGTAGCGGTGAAATGACGTAAAATGTATTTGTCTATGTTTTTTTGTACAAGCGGGTGACTACTTTGGATATACAAGACACGGCCAATGACTTTATGATTCGCATGTTTCAGATGATAGGAAAATAATGGCGCAACAACTGTCAGATTTTAATGAATATGTTTGGACGAGTTAATGCATGACGTCTTTATACAAATTCGTTTAAAAATATTTTAGGTACCTAAAAGATATAAAAGTATTGATGGTTTAAATCTACTCCTCAAACTGTATGCAATATACCATCATAACATCGAAAATTTGGTACCAACATAACCGATTATGAGGATCTAAGAATCATAAGAATTGATAGAATTTAACAGTTGAAGAAATATGCCGATTTCTTATTGTTGATTTTGAAATTTCTAATCACGCTTCAACTTAAGAAACTCAAATGTAAAACATGCTCAATGTTAATGTATAATGATCGATATTGGTGATGTTACTTTATACAGACGAATACTTACTCACGATTTGAATGTCGTTTTGCTTTCCCTGAAATATATGTCAAAATATACTGTGAAATATTTAAGAAAACATGTCTGATTATCATGAAAAATCGTTGTAGGTAATTATGTTATATAGGTAAGTATTGGTCGCTGTTAGCTTTGAACATTACTTTTATCATATTCTATTCAATGTGCCATAAAAGGTTCCTTAGTACCATATTCTTACTCTGAATGAAAATTGCAAATCATCTGTATTATGATGTACGGATTAAAGATTTAACTATTGTTGCAATACTATCTACATTAACAAATACACATCAAAGTTAATGATCTTGTTTAATTTTCTTTATTCGAATTTGGGCACGATATGATATTGGGACTTTTACGTCCTTCTTTGACGGTGTTGGTAAATTCGGTACAAATATGTAGTCTTATAAAATACTTCCTAATTAATCTTAAAATGAAAAGTTATCAATCAGTTTTAATGTTGTACTCTTATAAAGGTTCAATACTCATGGAATATTTTAGAAATGAACATTTAGCTTCATCGATATAGCTGCATCGATATGTACACAAATATCGGTGAATGGAGTATGTACAAAATATGTCAACACGCATTCAGTTTATAATAGAATACTAGAAACAAAACCAATAGACCTAGTCATAAAGTTAACGGAAAATAAAACTTGTCTCCATAAAATAACTTACAAATCTTGTAAAAAACTCGCACGGCAACAATTATCAGTAAACAAACTGTAGACAAAGAGGTGAAAACATATGCACTGGGGAACATGAAAGTATCTGTAAAAACAAAATTCTATCGTAAAACTGAACCCATTCGAAGAAATTGAATAAATAAAGGTACGTAAAAGACCAGTATGTCGAATCTGATTATTTCCTGTCTATTAACCCCCTTTCCTCATACAAACACCAAAAGTATATTTTGAAACCTAATAGGCTTTTACGTATCATCCAACAAATTGGGATGATGTGTTACTTGACGAATAAAGCAATTTTACATCTGAAAGCCTCGCTGTGAATTTTATTGACAGAAGTCAAGGGATTGGCATAAAAGTTGGTTTGTGTCATGAATTCAAACCCAATAGTTTTTTCTTACGAGTAAATCGATATGATATATGAAACAATATTTTAAATACTGAGTCTAAATGAATACCGTGTATCATCAGTACAGCGGATATAGGTACTAACCATGCGGGCGTGATAAATATTGACCTCACACGGTAACGAAAATCTTTTTTGTTCACATAATATCAATGTGTACCTCAATCTAAACATATTTGTTTTTTTTAAGAAATGATTTGGTCGTAGATTGATGAAAAGTGATGTCTCGTTATTTTCCCAAAACAAGAACGACTACTATAACATGTGCAAATATTTGTCAAAGAAATTGGCACTTGTCTCATCCGATATAATTCTATATTCATTGCAACTCTTTTTCTGAGAGAAGGCCACTATGCATGTGCAATAAGTATAGTTTAATTGATAATTGGCATTGAAATCTTTCATGCATATGTTTTTTTTCGATATTTTATTCCGAAAAGAAGCGTTGTGTACGGTGTAAAGCTGACCACATAAATACTTCTGTACGGCGAATAGTTAAGTTGCTGTACATCGTACACAAACACAAACCTTTCATACTCGTGTATTACCCAAAATGTTTCAAGGAATGAGTAATCACAGGTAGATTTATGATTGGTAACTATTACTTTTGCCCTGTCTTAGCTGTCTTTTAGGTAAAACATGTAAATGTCACGACAATAATTCTATTGTATCGAAATTGAAAGTTGGTGTTGACATTCACAACTATTTGCGCATTTACAAGTTAATTGTTCTTATTAGAATATAAAAGTTGTTTTATAAATAGGAAGGAAAAAAATCGATTTTTTTGGAGCAGGAATTTCAGATATTGATAATATGTACACTGAATGTTGATAAAACAAAACAAAGATTTTCGTAACCGTGTCAGATCAAACTCGATCATGCCCGCTTGGTTAGTACCTCTATCTGCAGTTCGATGATACACGGTGTGAATGAAAAATCTATCTTCTAAAAATGATATGGTTTAATGTTACGGTAAACAATGATAAACAAGGGTAACTGTGCATGTGTTCAATGTAACTTTGAGCGTTTCTGATGAAGGTAAATCCAGAAAATCAGCGCAGTAGTGAGTGCTTCGGTACTGACATGGTTTAACAAACTTTACTAAAATGTCCATTATTATGAAACTAAGGTTTCAACTCCCTCTGGCAAAGTTTGATTTAGATGAATTTGGCTATTTATTTCAGGTATTTTTTACATATAGCTCTTCAACGATTTTTGGTACTTATCTATCTTCTGATGTCAAATGTTTGGCTTTGAATGTTTCTAATGAAGGTAAATCCGGAACGCGCTTCGAACGCAAGAAACTATTAAACGTGTTGTTATCTATTTTTTAGAACATCTTGTACTTTACTGTTCTGTTTTTGAATTGAGCATCATTTAGGAGTCTTGTGTGCACGAAAGGCACGTTTCGATTACTAAAATGTAGTTCTGTTGAGTATACTTTTTTTTATTCCGAAACATAAAGCATCTTATTTTCATTATGAAATCATAAATATTGAAATCTGATTTTTAATGCGATGTTTTTGAATGATTTTCGTCATTTTGGTTTTGATGACAGTTTATCGTTGACATCGCATTTGACAGTTGATTGTATAAGTTTTTTGCCTGAAAAAAATGTATGAAATTATGAGGCAAGAGATACATACAAACACTAATGTCTTACCCAGTGTCGTTACTTTAAAAACTTCAGTCAAATTACTGGAACCAATTTTATTTGACGAGAACATTCGTACATAATATGTAACACCTGGTTTTAAGAATTAAGTGTAAACGATTGTTGCCTCTGCATTGTATCTGTTAAAGGTCCATAGTTCTTCCATTGATCCAGATCTTTCAATAACAATTGTATAAAGAATTCCTGTTGATAGCCACCATCGAAATTTCTGTTCCATCTGACAAATATCTTTGAAGCTGTTGCTGCTAAAGTCACGTTGAATGGACGCAAAGGTGAAGCTTAAGAAAATGATGTCAATGATTTTAGGATTAACTGACCTTAGTATGCTCGTTTGAAAGCTGTATTAACCAATTGAGATATTCCTTGTTATGGTCTAGAAGCATTCTAATCGTTTAACTTCGTTGGTATGATACTAAAACCCTAACGGGATGGATTGTTCTTGCTATTCATATGATGGAGACATAATATTTCAATTAGTTTAATTTAAATCAGGAACTGGCATGTCATGATCAGTAACTCCTAGTAGTTTTTTGTTAATTTATGTATCATTGTCATTGTCATTTTGTTTTGTTTTCTTTTGTTACCTATATATAGCTACTATAGTATTCTGTCGTCGGACTCGGACTTCTTTTATATCGAGTTTTACTGTGAGTATTGCCGTGTGTATAGTGGAAGGTTGAGGGTTGCGACTGTCCCAAATCAGGAGCCTCTGGCCTTTGTTAGTCTTGTATGATTTTTAATTTTAGTTTCTCTTTAATATATTTCGAGGTTTAGTATGACGTCCATAGTCACTGAACATATACATATTTTTTTTAGGAGCAAGTTGAAACCGGCCTCCAGGTGTGAAATTTTGTCGCTGTATTATAGACCAATTGGTGGCCCTTGGCTGTTTTCCCATCATTGATCGGGTTGATTACTCTTTGACACATTCCCCATTTCCATTGTCAATTTTATTCAATTCGACATAGAAAATTATACGTAATGATTAACGATGTTGGTGACGATTTTCTTTTTAATGTGTTTAGAATTATTGTTATTCAGTGTGTTTTAACTCGAAAGTAACAATTTATCATTGGTCAAATTTGCTTGAGTTTGAAACGTTGTGGGACGTTTTGATATGTTGATTTTTACTTAGTATCATTTCTGATCCATTGATCTATTAACATGATTTTGATCAATATTCAATTAAGAATTAAATTCAACATTCAAAAATGTTAAAAAGCAATACTCTCTTACTTGCTGATTTCAAGATAAAATGATAAATGCTGTTCCCATAACGACTAAGAGCAGTCACTGTATAATTTCCAAAATCTTCTTCTGTTAAAGGTTGAGTCTTTATTTTGATGTTAAAACCTTCAACGTTAACTACAGTTCCATGTAATACAACAGACATGTTGACGTTTGTCCTTATTTGACTGCCAAAATCTCTCTGTCGATCAAATTCACCTTGTATAGTCAAATTCATTGCCTCTAAGCTGAAAACATCAAAGTTAAGTGTCGTTGCTTGTCCAAACGTTCCAAATTGTTCGGCCCGTTTCTTATTTCCAAAGATTGGATTTCCTTAAATATATATCAGTTTTCAACTTAAACTTGACCTTTTCTAAACATGGTCTAAGAAAAAATCATAACATTTGTTTTGAATAAATGTTTATATATTTGTAACATAAATGTTCAATAGATATAGCAATGCATACATTATGTATAAATGTTGATGGATTATATATGTTTTTTTTTATATTTGTAACATAAATGTTCAATATTCATAGCACTTAAACCATTGTAAACCGAAAACAGTTTCTTTTGACCAATCGTTATTTTCATATTTGATTTCAATTGATTAAGTGGGTATGTAAAGTCATCTTATACGCAATGAATATGCCGAATATGACGTGTCCATAGCCAACTTTGACATAAGTTAGCGTATCTTACCGTTTCGTTTTACTGTAACATGTCCTGTTTGACTTAATCTGCCTAAACTATCACTGATACCATTTTTGACGGAGCAAATATAGATTCCCGTGTCTTGTAATGTATTTGCGGATTTTGTCTCATTTAAGACCAAAGTTCCATTCTGATATCCATTTAAGAATCTGATGTGTTGACCGCCTGTCGTAGTATGTTCCCATGGTTCGAAAGTAAATATACCTGGACGCCCTTGTGGCATGCAATCTAGCTTAACAATATTTGCAATTTGTGTTACTTTAATATTTACTACTGGTGGATCTAGAATATAAAAGTAAATCATATGAATTTTTATGCAATGACCTTTTATAATGGTAAATTATAAAGGGACCAGTTTCACGAAAAAGATTAACTATAATGTGCTAGTGCATGACTACACAGAAAGGTAAGTCAAATTTACAGCAAGTACATTGTAGGTCAGATTTATACCGTAGTAGATTACGCCCATACTGAAACCGTGTATCGGCATTTATGTTGTGATAACTCAAGACTTAGTTCAATGTATTCAGAAATGTAAGGTATTGTCTGACGACCACATCGAAACGACAAAAATTGATTTTGAATAAAGAAGTTCACGATAAGACTAACATGGTAAATCAGATTTCAAATTGCAAGCTCAAAACTAGACGGACAAGGTTTCTTTAGTTTAGTTTATTATTATTGTGCTAGTTCATGGCTGTACTAAAATGATATTCGGATTGGCAAATTACTTATTGAAGAAATTTACACGGGCTATTCGAACACTGCACATACATGGTCATTCTTTGTTTTATACTTGATTATGCCAAGACTAATCCGGTTTATAACAGAATAGCTAAAAACTACACCCACATCATAATATAATTTGGAAAGTTCTTCTTGATAGCGACACACTTCAACTGGAACTCGAATTTTGTAGTAATAGCTAACGAGTTGAATGTCATGATGGTTATCTGGATCATTAAAAGTCATTTGAAGACAGAAAGAGTTAATTTGATTGGAATTGTAATTTAATGCGACTCTAATACAAGCCACAAGGGAGAAAGGTGTTTTTAATAATTGAGCATACCCTCTTGAAATAAAGATGATAATTATAAGTGAGTGGTTTAGCTAGCTATAAAACCAGATTTAATAAGAAGTACATAAGAAAATGGCTGCACCAAGTCAGAAATTTGACAGTTGTTTTTCATTCGTTTGATAAATTTGAGCTTTTGATTTTCCCATTTAATTACGGCTTTCCGTTTGTAACTGTCCTCGAAGTTTTGTGATTTTATGCTTGCTCCACTATATTGATTTATTGAATGATTTTTTTCATGCAATAGCTCTTGACTATACCGACACGTGCTAGTTCATTACTAGAGGGTGCACTTTGTAAATAAAGCTGTTTCTCAAACCCCGCCTCTTTTAGGGAGATATACACTATTCATAGATATGTTAATTTGTTAGCGTACTAGTTCCCATTTATGATGCCCGTGTTTCATCTCAATAAATACATTACTAGGGAATGTAACCAGTATAGAAAACATAGTTGCGCCAAAATTTTAATTCCTAAGAGGTTCAAATATGAAGGTATGAGTATATAGAATTTTAGGATAAGTTCAGGGAAAATAAATGTTGCAAAGCCCTATTAGATTTTTACCTTTGAAAAAAATAGCAGTGCATATATACTTTCCGTTCTGGGATATTACTTTTCACGAAACTTCATAGTAAAAATATCACAGTTAAAGCCGCAAAAGGGAGTTCCTATGGAAAATTGCATTGTTTATATTTACAGAATCATAGTAGTTCTGGTTTATGTTGTGGGCTAGCTCCGATCGAAATAACTCACGGTATATCGGATTTGCATTGTGATTGGTCATGACTAGGAATACAGTGGTTAGTAAAAAGACCGACACGGTAAATCAGACTTGTGACGAAGGGCTTACAAATAGACTGATAAAAAACTTGTGTTGCTATGTCCTATTCCAAAAAGAGTCATTGATTTAAGGCAAAAATACGAAACCTTTTTTTTGGCATTTTCGTTACTTCAAAAATCGTATTTTAACTACAAATTCAAAATCGATATAAGAACTTAAAACTTTTAACTTAAACAAGGTCTGCTTAGATATTTTTTACTAAAAATGACATTAATAATATGCTTACACTGAACTGTTATGTTGATTTTGGCATATCCAGCTCCTACCTCATTTGTTACTTTACAAATAAATGCACCAGAGTGGGTTGTCCTCACTTGGGATATCTCTAACCTTCTTGTACTTCCGTATTTGGTATTCATTTCATCCACTATATAACTCATATGTTTCCATTCTAGGCTGCGTAGATCAGGATAACAAGAAAAATTACATGTCAAAACTAAAGTATCTCCTTCTTTAACAATTAGCCGTGAACCCTCTTCGATATGTACAGTTGGTTTATCTACAACGAAATGTTCTGGTTGTTATTGACTTACTGCTATGTGATTTTTGTAGAAAGGTTTTAATCAATACTATAGTTTGTTTTCTATATATCTTTTTAAAAAGACTACATTCCAGAATAAGTAACAAAAACAAGTTTCGTAATCAAGTATGAAGGCAAAAAAGTAACCTAATTAATTTTTACTTGATAGTCAAATACATTTACACATAAAAAATATATTCTTTTTTTTGTACATACATTTGATAAGTAGTTGAATTTGTGAAACCAGTGGAACAACCAGTTGATCGCTTTTTGCTTCGCAAGTGAAACTGGTACCATTCATTAGCCTATTTAGAACTAAAGAATGATTGATGTGTCCATGACTCCCTTCTTTAGCTAATCCGTTGGTTGATTGAAGATATAATGTTTCTGGTGGAACGCCGCTGTCAACCAAGCAGCTTATTGTAACGTTATGTCCTTCTGTTCCGGAAATTAAACCTCTGTTGTTGTTCAAAAATCTAAGATTGGAAGGAGGTCCTGTAAAATATTGCAATTGTTTAATCACGTGACAAGATTCTCGGTAGCATGCATTTGTAAAAAGGCTTAAAAGCTGATATTTTTTAAATAGTATACTAATTGAAAGATTTTGATTTAAGCGTTTGTTTATGTTGAAGTTCAGTGTTTCTTTTGTTCCTTTGGTTTCCGTTTATTTGTCTTCTTCAGTTAAAGTTTGTAACCCGGATTTGTTTTCTCTCAAGTAGTTTATGACTTTTGAACACCGTTATGCTACTTTTGCCTTTATTATTCAATTTTAAAATTGGTATTTAATATTAAAAACAAAAAGAATTGTACCCGGTTTTTTTAATTGATGGAAAACAATACCATGTTTTAAATCTTTAAAATACTTTTCCAACAAAATTATTTTTACGACAGGTATCCATGACGAGTACATTTAGTAATCATATGATATTGGTAAAACAGAAAATACGTATAAAATAGTTCAGTATTATTCTTGCATGATTATAACAGAGACAAACCTTATGGTCGAAGAAGGATTGAGGTTAAACTTGTGAATGACACCATTGTTAAAGAAATGTGAATCCACAAATTTTCGTAATTGCACTTATAGTTCTGTCTAGTTTTTGAAGTATTCAAATTCGTTCTGTTATGTAAATGATGATATTCCAAAATTTGTCTGTTCTTTAACGCTGTTGTCCGATTTATAATCTGATGAAATAACCCATTATGGGATAATAACTATCGTCTTTGATAACCAAATCATTCTGAATATTGATATGAACTTAATTTTACAAAATGATGACTAACCATTTAATATGACCATCATAGAAAGTAAGATTCGATTAAAAAACTATACAAAAACACAATATAAACGTACTTGTTATTTTCAATAAAACATCATAGTCATGAACAACTGTGCTAAGTAAATAACTGCATCTGTATTTTCCTTCGTCAATTTCTGAAACTTTCAATATTTTCAACTGATATATCCCTCTACTTTGATTGTAAATGATTCGAACGCGCTCCTTGTTTTTGATCTGTGGATTAATAGTAGTTCGATCAGTGTATATTGTGAAATTTATGTTTTGATCCTGAAATGGATGTCGCAACCAGCTGATTCCATCTACTTTCATTTTCGAACAATCTAAGGTCACATCAACTCCAGTTGTTGCATACACTTTGTCTAGTTCTCCAAAACATTCGTCTGTAAAATACAACTCAATGTATTCTTATTGGTTGAAATACCAGTGTATGTTCCATTAAGCATAACATCGAACGTTACCATAACATTTTTAACTCAAAATTAATGCAAATACTTCCTAAAAGGACGTTCTTTTTTTAGCATTAAATACCAATAAGGAAAATCGAAAAGGTTGTCAAAATCACAAATATCTCAACAAAGTCAAAATAACAATGATATATATGTTCCGGACCATATGAGTATTTGGACCATACGCGTATGGTCATGACCATATGCGTATACCCATATGGTCCGACCATACGCGTATGGTCCGACCGTACGCGTATGGTCGGACCATATGAGTATTATACTCGTTTGGATATTAACGGGCCGGACCATATGAGTATTTGGACCATATAGGTATTTTTTCAAACATACAATAGAAATAATACGTATTAATTTTACATTTCAAAAGCTACAGAAACATTAAATATTGATGCCACAGCCAGTTGATCTTAGTTTTTATCGCTAATTGTATTCGTGTATGCTTTTGTATATTTAGAATGACATTCAAACGGTACCATACATGTAGCTTTTCTGCGATTGCTTGTTTTGGCTGCGTGCACTGATATCGACTCGGACAATTCTGATGTGTCTACGGTGTTTTTAAGAAACTTTAGATCTCCAATATCGTAAAATGAATATCACAGATCAAATTAAATAAAGGCAGTAGCTATTGCATGGCACTTACATGATATTTTACCGGTCTTATAATTAAGATTAAAATAGAAGTATAGAAATAAAGAATAGAAAAAAATAAAGAAACATACAATTTTAATATTTTACTTATAAAAAATGTCTTAAAAAATATCTTGATCTTTAAAAAATATAATGAACATTGCCGATGATATCACCTACTTTAAACAATAACATTCCTTTTACAATATGTTTTGACATCTTCTTATAATTGTACTTACAAATAGTAAGTAATATTAACTGTGTAAAAATGTTTTTTATAAGTTTTTTTTAATGTATGAAAAAATGACATTTTAGTGACGTAACATCCAGTAGAGTCACACCTAATGAAGAGTTTAAAAGTATACGTGTTGATTACCCCGACCATACGCGTACGGTCCGACCATACGCGTATGGTCGGACCATATGAGTATATACCCATATGGTCATGACCATACGCGTATGGTCCAGATACTCATATGGTCCGGAACATATACAGCTACATGGCATCGTAGTACTACGAATAAAATAAGATGATATGTCTTATTTTCGTTTTTGTGTGATTTTCGCATTTAAGGATGTTTCGGTAGATAGTATTTTGTAATATGTTTTTTTATCTATTTATTAGTTTTTATGGTTTTTCTTTACGTTTAGAGAACTTTTATGTTGTGGAGTTTGGCATAATAAGTATTAAAATTAATGTAGTTAAAAAAAAAACCAATATCATTATATTTCGGTAAGATTAGGGTTTTCTGTTTTAACATATATACGGTACAAAATATATGACTGATTAACAAAATACTTACAATTAAATAATCCCAAATAGAACAGAACAACTTGTTGTGAAATCTAAAAATAAAGAACTTAAAAAATAAGCATATTTTATCAATAAACTTGTTTATTACAAATATCATTTTTTTTTTATACAACATGATCATCAATAAAGAAATAAATGATAAGAAGATACATTCCTCTGCAAATAAACAAATGAAGACAGTCACAATGTTTCAAGTTATAAAATATTAAATATTGTTTCATTGAAACATATTTAACTTACCATCGTTTTGTTAATAAGGATTGCCTTGATTATAACAGTTTCCGTTCATTTTTCATATAAATTAACAAATTATTTCCTTATTCGTCAACACTTCCCGTATATTGAATAGGTTGGTGACGTTCAGTGCAGCCAAAATCACAAAACAATACTGTGACCGATGAATTTCTAAAACATTTATAGGAAATAAAACATTGTTGCAGGAGTTGAATTGACGTGAATTAACACATGTTCTTATATTTCCGGTGCGTATTGACAATAGCGTTCACGTCTTCAAGTTCATCCTGTTACTGTCCGAATTCCGAAATATGACGACAACTGAACTATGGAAGGAAATATGTATATTATTAAACGAGAAGACCTCATTTCGCTTCGTTGCTCAATAAATTAATAATCATGCCTCTGTGACCTTTAGGCACCATGCATAGTCACATTTGTCATTCATTCTTATGATTATTCAGTTTGTGTTATATTAGGAGAAAAACGAAAAAACAGCGTCCGGATATTTTTTTCCGTCCTCAGACGGACTTTTAAGTCCTAATCAAGACTCTCGTTTACAACTATTTTTAAATTGCACATAATTTTCAAAAGTACTTGGACAGGACAATAATTTTCATGGTTTTCTGTATACTATGGTCATACATACACTATAAATAAAATGTATTACCATCAATTTCGAGTTTACTATCCACGGCGGTCACTAGCCTGGTGGCTCATGTATTATATAAAACATATTTAAACTTTAATGGCTCTTTATTATTTGATATTTATGTATGTTTTATGTTAAATTTTGTCAATTGACACACTACTGTCATTACACAAGTCACTATAATAAATAATCTACTCTACTTAAAGAGTCTGAATACTATATCAATCCATGTGTTCGTAGATAGTAGATGTTTTTGTGTCCTGTTAAATTGTTCCTTTTAAAATTGTTATACGATGATGACTGATGTACCCATATTTTGACTATTTTATTAATTGTGACTGTTTATTTAACGCATCATGTAAATGTAGCGGAATTTGATGAGACTGTCATTAAAGTGAGAGGGTTAGCGCTATAGAACCAGGTTTAATCCACGATTTTCTACATTTGAAAATGCCTGTACCAAGTCAGGAATATGACAGTTCTTGTCCATTCGTTTTTGATGCGTTTTGTCTTTTGATTTTGCCATGTGATTATGGACTTTCCAAATTGATTTTCCTCTGAGTTCAGTATTTTTGTGATTTTACTTTTTCAGTAACTGACGTAGATAGAAGATTAGGAATTGATAGTAAATAAAAAATAGACTTTATTTTTATATGTATGTTCATAGTATACAGATAAAAAGAAAACAAACAATAACGGGACTTTCGCAAAAGGGGAAGTCTAAATCAAAATTGTCCTGTCAAACACGCAACTCGCAGGCTAAGACTTTTGATATCCTTCATAAATTATCCAGTCATAAGATTTTTTACGAAAATTTATCCTACAACAGTGTAAATACTTTCAACCACGCACTAAAGACCCGCGATTTCGTGAGTGTGTTCTAGTAGTGTTTAAAGGGGCAATGCATTAAGGCGGTACGTGATATTTAAGTGTGCCGTGCAAACGATTTTACTTGAGAGTTCACATTAAGATAAATTTCATCTGGCGATTTGATAAAATTTCCGACGTTTTCATCCACAACAATGTGATAGTGATTATGACTGAACCATTTATGCATGACTTAAAGACTTGATGTTACACATTGAATATCCCAATCTTTGGGTTTATCATTTTAGACATCGTATGCCTGTTTGTGTGAAATTACCTATACAGCTTCTTCATTTCGCACAACTTATACACTATTTCTTTACTTATCGGTAGCGTCGAAAATAACTTTAAAATTGTTTATCAATTGGCAAAATGTTTCAACACCACAAAAATTACCTCGATTAGATTTAATATTTATATCTAAATTTCTCGCTATTTCTACACCAATGGCCAACACCCATTTCTCACTATTTCAATTTTAATTTCTTATCACCAAGGCAGCAGAAAATAAATTTACTTCTACCTATTATTTTGGATGTAAAATCTAGGTGACGCCAGTCATCTTTATTTACTTCCTTTTAACCTATACTGACACATATTGAAATAAAATCGGACAACCTTTACGTTAGTCGATTAATATATACTACTGCTGCTTAAGTTCAAAATGTTTAGATTAAAGATACAATTGTTCACCATTTAAACTTACTTTCTTTACAGGTACCCCCCTTTACAGAAAATGTTACTTTTTACAGACTTGGGGCAATTGACCAGCTTATTTTGATTGTTTGGTTAATATGTTTAAAACACGATTTTTGATTAATGAAGTTCGATTAAGGTCTGTTAAAGACAAAGACTTTAGGCTGATGGTTTGATAACTATGTCCAAATTATATGTCTTTATTACGATTATATTGAAACCCATAAGAGTCAAAATATTTTATGAAATAGACTATAAAAATGATGAAACTGAGAATTCATTATTACTGTTATGTGTTTTATATATTAATTGTGTTCAGGATATTCAATTCGATGATACTAAGGAGAATCATGTATAGCCTTATGTTTTCACCTAATTTTTAATATCGTAGGGTCATATTAGCACATTTTAGCCATTAAAAATACAAAATTTTCGCTAATTTGAGCAAAAATAAGTCCCCCTTTTTTCAGATATGCATAAACATATTTAGTGTTATCGAGGATGAGGAGAAATTTTTAAAGACAGAGTCCTTGACAGAATTCTCGTTTAACAGTAGATTAACGAACCCTACCCCTGAGGCAGAAGAACAAAAAAAAACAGTAAAAATATAATATAGACTATAGTTTCATGGCAATAAGCAATATTTTTCTGCTATAGTTTATCACTTAGTACCTTATTCAATTTCTAAAATATCTCGAAAAATACAGTGATGCTAAAAGTTATCAACGGTACCAGGATTATAATTCAATACGCCAGACGCGCGTTTCGTCTACATAAGACTCATCAGTGATCGCTCATATCAAAATATTTATCAAGCCAAACTAGTACAAAGTTGAAGAGCATTGAAGATCTAAAATTCCCAAAAGGAAACATTGTATGTCACATTTGTTTAATATTTAAAAATGCAAATATTGTTATATACAAGCAGGCTAAAATCCACTCCTTAGATTATCTAAATAATTGTTTTGTTTGTTCAGTTTCTTTTGTAAATATTGTTCATTAATGTATTCTCTATGTATATGGTTGATTCAGAAATAAATATATATCACAGATTTTGCCGTACGTAGTAGATGAAAGTAAACCTCATGTATGTCGCTAAACAGGATTATTAACATAATTTGAATACTTTAATCAACGAAATTAAATGGTGAGGCAATTATCAAACCTATCAAACACTATCATATATTTATAATTTTCCGCGTTTCGAAGTATAGAGGAAAATTATTGTACTAACGGTTCTTTCAATATATGTATGGACACGTGATATTAATTGTAGTATCACGTGAATGGTCATTTTTGACGGGTTTATTTCCCTATCATATCATTCTCTCGCCAACTTCGAACTGGTCAAGTTCAGATTTAATGTTGGTTCATTAATGTTTGTTTTTTTCTTGTTTTTTGTACTATATATTGGTATTTTTGGTTGCTATTACACATTTTGATGGTATTTTGTTTATGTAAACATAAGCTAACTTTCAGTATTGTCCAAGTACAACTCTCGAGACGATCCTCCGAGCATTAGGGTTTGGACACAGGTTTCCATATCGACTAAGGTAACTTGGTTGTTGGTTTTTCCTGGCCGGCGGGTTCGTCTATGACGGAGTCAATGTTTCATTTCGTATTGAAAGCATTGTTTATATATATATGTATATAGATATTATTTGCATAAATATTATGTTTGTTATGATAGATTATAATAAAATCCGGTGTCCTTCTAGTCTTGTGGGCGATCGGCAATTATAAATTGTGTTTGATATATTTATTGTTATATATAAGTATAGTGTGTACATATAAATATATTGATCCAATACCTAAACGTATTTACACAACTTTAACACCTTTAACCTTGACACAGTTATATGATATGTTTATTGACAATGGAGCTATCTTATGTTGTGGTAAAAGTGTTTATTTGTTAATTACTTCCTTTATATTTCAATTTAACACATATACAAGTAATTTGTTTTCATTATTAACTTAATCAAAACTTTGATATTCAATTGATGTGTCATGCTTATAATTAATAATGCGTCCATAGAAATAATCTTCCTGGTTGTACTTGATTTTATCATTGGCCCTCCATAATGATTTAAATGCGTTTTACCTGTATGTTTCAATTACATGTATATTGCAGTACACGACTACGCAGCAAATGTTAACTCTTCAATTTTATTTACCACAATAATGAACTAAAAGTAAAAAATAGAAAATAAAGTTTGCTCTTCTGTTTGCAGCATCCAAAGAATGAAGAATCGTTTAACAAATCAAGATGCATTTGACCATTTCAATTTTAGTGTTTTTCGCACAACTGCCATTTGGAAAAGGTAAAATTCAACATTTTAAAATACATTGAAAAAGTCATATATTATTAGTTACATGGTGTGTTAGTGACCTTATACGATATATATGGGATCAGTAAAGTCCATATGGAGTGAGAGCGAATCAATAGCACATCGTGTAACGAATTTATCTTACCGACTATCTTTACATGTGGTATTTTGACTAGTGACCTATCATAGGTATAAAGTCTTCACTATACTTATTATTTAGATCTTACTTCCATTTGTCTATACAGAAACAAAATACCCACAATAACAACTTTTTACTTTTAAATTGGTTTTATTTCAAACGTTCATTACAAGTATCAATTTCTTCGTCTGTCGAAAAATTCCAGATCTTTCTTTTTAAAAACTACTAAATGCCAACAATAACAAACATAATATGAGTAAATACATTGCGAAGACTTGATGGCTTTAAGACGACAAAGATAAACATTTGTAAACAAAATGATAATTTAAGTACTGAAGTCATGCTATTAAAATAATGATTTTAATAGTCAGATTATTAAAAAATAATGTGATATAATATTTTACAGGGAAAATATCATGGAAACTTTTAACCGAACATGTAATTTTTGGACGTGATGTTCAACTTCATTGTAATTTGCCACATAAAACGTGCTGTCCAACTAGGACATGGAGAGGTGGTCATGATTATAAAACTTTGACTCTCAATGAAGGGTCATCAGATTATTCAAAATATGAAGAGCATTTGATAAATGAAAATAGAACATCCATTTTAACAATAAAATCGTTTTCAAAGGACGATGTGGACATTGTTTACCAATGCAGTTATGGATTCTCCAGTTATGAAGCGATTTTGAAGCTGACGAAGCACAGATATGAGTGTATGCTACTGTTTGTAATTATACATAATGATATATTCATAATGAAATTTTGTCTGAAATGATACCTGGATAATATAATAAATCTGTCATAAAATAAATACACTCACTCCAAAAAAAAACAAATATTTTGATGATAACAATATATCGCTTTATTTGAATATTTTTTGTAGTTTTGTTAAACTAAAGCCACCCAATGAAAAATCTGAATTAAAATGAAGACAAATAACCAGAAATAAAAGAACACCTGAAAATACCTCTTCTAAAATTCATCAAGATGGTATTGTTAATTGTATGAAACACGTTTACGAACATACAGAACTCCGATGTAAATTTAATCTGGGGAATACAATATTAAGTGCTAGACGACCAACCAACCCAACAATTGGAAAACAACTGATTCTAATTTGATCCAGACATTTTCTTAACAAAACACCGGACTTATAAATTTATGCAACCATACAAATTAATCCAACATAGACTTGAATAAACGGATGGTTACACTTCAAAATGTGTCAAATTAAGCAGCAAATGGTATTATATCACTACTTTCCTCCTGATTATTTGTTATTCTTTTATCTATATCAATAGAAAGTTGCATGTGTCTATAACAAGGTTGACCATAGATTAATTTTACTCTTCTGCATTTTTACCTATTGCTTTCAACCGTTTCATAGTTATATTGTTTCATCCCATACTTAATCTAAAATGTACGTGATAAAAATGATTCATATCGATATCATACACTGATATATTCAACTGGATAAATATATAGTTATGACATTTGGACGATTATTGACCTTAATTTTATTTATTTAGATCACCCGGTCATATTGGTTCCGGTTACGTTGAACTTCAACAAGTCGTGTATACATACAACAATAACATTAGAAAAGGTATTCCCAAAACCACTGTGCAGTGCCAACGATAATGTGAGTAAAACAAATTTGAATAAAAGAAACCTTCTGTGTTATGTTTTGTTGTTATGGTATTGTGTTTCTATACATGTCATTAATCTTTAAATCATAAAACATGATACCAAAAGAAAACTTTCATCCGACTTTTTAGCAGCATTAATTAATGCATAATCAAAGAACTTGGATTAATGATGCTTTTTTTTATATATCCAATATAGATAGAATTATTTTTTCTTCATTTAATAAAAGCACATGAAACTATATAAAACGCAGGTCTTTTTTTCACAGGAAAGGGATATTACAAATGAAGCTCTAAAAGTAATCTCAGAGCGTGACGGGATCTTTTACAAAACAAAGATTGACTTCGAGTATATTGTCGATACTCAGCATTGTTTTGGTGTGGTAACTATAACTTGTACCATTGGAACTTCACACATAACTATTGCTAAGAAGAAGTTTTCTTGTCAAAATAGTAAGTCAGTATAAAAGAGATAAATGAACCTTTTTGTATTACACTATGATATGTATTTGTAGATTGTATTATTCTTTTAGATCAAACCAGGGGAAAATGAGGGGTTTATACAATAATTTTGCAGATATTCATTGATATTGGTAATTATGAGGAAATTTAAGTGTCTCGAACAGAGAAGCGGAACGTACAACTCATTACATGACGTGAACATTAGAATGAGGAAATAATTGGTTCGCATTGATGTTTTACGATTATGGATTTCCTAAATGACAAAATGCAGGATAACGACTTATTGTCCAACACCAAGAATTACTACAGTAAAATGTAAAAAAAATCCCCAACAGCTATAACATAAATTATTATCTAGTGATACATAACTTCTAACCAACACATATACTTGTATTCGTGTTTGACAAATAAAGGAACATACTATAAAGAGATAAATAACTTGATATTGTTCATGTTTTTATTTTTTTATTTTATAGGTAATTCAAACCAAAGCCGTCACCTTGCTCGAACAGGTTTCATTGCCTCAAGCTCATTTGATGAAGGACCATCAATTATTCCAACACTTTTGGTTGTATCACTATTCCATTTTATCAAGTAATTAAGTTCTGTGCATTTTAGTGTATAAAAAAACAAAAAAACATGATATCAAATGTCTGTGTAATGGTTCTTATATAACATGTTGAGTATCATTGAGTGTACCAAGATATCCTCTTTATCCTATTTCAAATATTTCAAACCATTTAGATTTTCAGAAAATATAACTTTATATTCTATTTATATCCTTATTCGACATAACATGTATATGTTAATTACTGATATAAATAGTTTTAATCAGTTTTACAGGTCTCTGTTTTCGTTTAACAAAAATGGCTTATTATCGACGCCTGAAGTCAGATAATCGTACCATTATTTTCTATATTTCAAAGTTGCAGAATGACATAATTAAACAATATAAAGTATCAACGCAATAATCTAACGTAGTAGTCTCAGGAGAAAATGAATCATGACATTAATATTTATCAAATATTGGTATAAACATGACATTCCAAAACATAAGATGTCAAGTAAAGCTAGACTGTTTAACTTTCTGTACTTAATAAAAACAAATAATCTTGACAAACTAATCTAAACATGTTTTTAATAGATGACCTGCAATCGGGGGCATAACATTTTCGAGCATGATTATCGCAGTCATGCTCAGAAATCAATCAATCAAATTATTGGATTTCGGTGTTTCGAACACAAATGTTGTTCTCAGAGTGCTAAAACACATTATTGACCGATAATTATTACTTTTGTTTTGTGTCTTTAAAAGATTTCCAAACGGCTTTCATGCCATGAAAGTACACCTTGCTATACAAAAAGGTTTAAGATAAGACCAATGTTGTTATAGCATTACATATTCTTTTACTGTAACTATACGATACTGTAAAATTAAGAAAGGAAATGGAGAATGTGTCAAAGCGACAATAACCCGACCGTAAATCAGACAACAGCCGAAGGCCATCAATGAGTCGTCAAAGTAGCGAGAAACTCCCGCACCTGTAGATGTCATTCAGCTGGCCCCTTAGAAAATATGTATACTAGTACAGTGATAATGGACGTCATACTAAACAGCGAAATATACACAAGAAACTACAATTAAAAATCATACAAGACAAACAAAGGCCAGAGGCTCCTGACTTTGGACAGGCGCAAAATTGCGGCGGGGTTAAACATGTTTATGAGATCTCAACCCTCCCCTTATGTCAATGTAGAAAAGTTAACGCATAACAATATGCACATGCAAGTTCAGTTCAAGAGAAGTCCGAGTCCGATGTCAGAAGATGTAAAAAAAGAAAATCAATTAAATGACAATAATACATAGATAATAACAGACTACTAGCAGTTAACTGACATGCCAGCTCCAGACCTCAAATAAACTGATTGAAAGATTATGTCTTCATCATATGAATATCAGGTACAATTCCTCCCGTTAGGGGTTTAGTATCATACTATCATAAAATATATGAGAAGAACATAACCCGTGTCATGCCAACAACTGTTTTTCAAATACATGTGTTTAGTGCCGATGCAAAGACCCTATAAGTGAATCATAAAACATGCAATCTTTAATGACCTGACAATAGTATCGTAACTATGTCCCTTCTAAATAAGTCTCTGTAAAGGTTTTGTAAGCTTTTAAGGTGAATACTGACATTTTTGTTCTTTGTAAAGAATATTACCATAAAAGAGTAAATGTGAAATACCTGAACGTATAAGATATAAGATGTCTGCATGTTGAGTTATATTTACGAATTATTTCCTTATACCGATGATAAAATTTAGTAAATGTTTTGAATAGTTTGTGATTTCGAAAACCTTGGTGTAATAATTTTTCAATAAAACATAAATTTCTCTCGCTAAAATCTAATACGATGTTAGATACACAAGCGAATCGTACAAGTTGAGATATATAAACACCATAAGATAGTGACAAGGAAACGCCACTATCTAAAAATGAGTAATAAACGATAGGAAATGAAAAATCATCTCTTTCATCATATCTTTTTGTATTAAGCTTACCGTTAATGATATAGATATTAAGATCGAGGAAAGGGCGGTGGTCATTGTTAGTATAAGCTTTATTTAAAGTAATTTCAACATGATAAATGTCTTTAGTAACCATACTGAAGTTGTCACTATTGAGAGCCAATATATCATCCAAATATCTAAAAGTATTGTTAAATTTTTGCATCAAATGTTGTTTCGATTGGTCTTTTCTAATTTCAGTCATAAGTTGTAACTCATAACAATACAAACACAGGTCCGCAATAAGTGGTGCACAGTAAGTTCCCATTGAAATTCAAATAACTTGACGATATACGGAATCTCCAAAGCGAACAAAGATGTTATAATGAAAAAATTCCAGCGCATATATAGTATCAAAGCATGTGCAATTGACATAGTTCTTTTGTTTTAATATTGCTTCTAAAAAATGACCTAAAAGAGTTTGAACATTTGTATTCGCATTCTGAATTTTTGAATTACCATACTGTACATATTATTATTTTAATGATGCATATATTAGGTATTATAATCACTAGATCCTATTAAAAGTCAACATGTTACAAGTTGTTTAAATTCTAAATTGAGTGTTTGTATTTAAAAAAATGTGTGGTCTTTCAATAACATATCTATCACAAATGCATATTTTTGTCGGAACGAGACTCGCAGCATTTTTGTCACCAGTTTCACCACACAGATTTTAACAATTGTATTATGAGCTGCGTCGGATAGAAATCGACCTTATGCAAATAAATATCAAAATATAATATACATCTGTTATTAATCTATTTAGGGTTGAAAAATCAAGATTGAAAAGTGTATCTGTTTCAAAGTTTATTGTTTTAGGAAAATTAAAAAAAACAAACCCACACAATTCATCTATTAGTTCGTATTTGAAAGTTCCAAAATCTGTCAAAGTCTTATACATGTGCATTTATATGTGCACTTGCATAAGGTCGATTTCTATATTATTTAGAGATGATTTCAATTATCTTTTGGTATAAGAAAAAAAATTGCCATACAATGATCTTAACAAATTAAATATATAAATAATGTATTGTCCGCAATTCCTCTGTTACATTGCACTATCAGTTACAAATAGCTGTGCCTTCCTATGTTACATTGTACTTTCAATAATCAAATAGTTCTACATTCCTCTGTATTTATATTTCAACTGACAGTCAGCACAATTAAGAACATCAGTTGTTGGACCTGGTAGTGAAATGCGTTTGGTTAAAATATACTTTTTCACTTTTTTGGTATTTTGGAAAATGTTTTTTTGTGCTGTAGTTAAATCACTCTTTATTTATTTAACATGAACACGTATAAAATTGCAATTTTTTTATCCAACGCAATCATAGGTTTGAACGTTGTTTTCAATTTAAACGTGTTTAAATTCTTTCTTTTGGGCTTGTTTATATTTTACCTCCGGTAAATGTAATCCGTTCATTCTATTTCGACTCTTTGAAATTCAAGAGTCTATCCTTAATTGAGGTAAATTATATGGCCTTCCAAATACTGTTTCGATCCTCTACATTACTGAAGAGACATTAGTTGTGGACATCCTGATAGGGTGTACAAATTTTTGCACCTAGAGTTTGTGGTATACCATCTTGCTGGTAGTTTAATGTATACTGTTTGATATCAAACTAATATGAGGATCAATTTTGTTACATCTTGTGATTAATTTATTTGTCAATCGTCAATGGCAGTCATCAGGGAGTACAATGTAAGAACATCAGTTGTTCGATCTATTAGTCAAATGCATTTTGTTAAAATATACTTTTTCACTTTTTGGTCTTTTGGAAAATGTTGTTTGTGCTGTATTTAAACTCCTTAAAGTTGCAGTTTTTATCCATTGCAATCATAGGTTTGAACGTTGTTTTCAATTTAAACTTGTTTATATTTTATCTTTTATACCTAGTATATAACGTCACTGCGTATATAATAGAAAATATGTTTCCATTTGGCATTATTACTCATCGAAAGAAACAATTACAGGGAAGATCACTCAGTAGTGTGGCGACATTTTATCACCTTTGAAAACTGCATAGTGCAGGAAAAAGAATGCTGTTATGAACAACAGAACCACCTCAGTCCTCAATAACGGATTTCTTTGAGAACATCATTGTTCAAACAAAACACACAAACACAACAAACAATTTAACACAGTCAGTCTATCCTGGTATTTTTCCGTCTATTTTGACCATTTTACATTAAACTATTTCACAATTAAAAACCGGCACAGTGCAGCCACGAAATAAATGTGCTCTTCTTTTATCAAAGAAATGACATCGTGCACATAATTTCAAAAAGTGTTTAATTGGATTTGCTACTTCTATAAACAAGCTATACAATAACTATGACTACTGGTTTGATACTTTTGATGCAAGAGCACAATACAAAAAAAACAAGCGGTTTATAGAGGTCTCGTAAGAAAATGTAATAGAATTTTGTAGCAATTCTGATTGACAAGTAAGCATTTGAAATCTCCCTCGTCAGACGAAAGAAGCACTTTAATTAAATAGATGAGTGTATCATTCATGTAGTGCTTGCTTCTAAGCGATGCATGCACGTTATTTCGATCGCAGTAGTGTTTTAGTTCCAATTGTGACATTTAATTAGAATTAAAGGTAAGGTAAGAAACATTACGGCTACAGATCCAATTTTCTTGAAATATCCTGTACTAAGATAGGAATATGGTAATTGTTATCAAACAGTTCGTTGTTATTTATGATGGCGTTTGTTTTTGTTGCACTTCAATGTTCCCTTGTCTTCCTCTTATAGTTGATGTGTTTCCTCGGTTTTAGTTTGGAACCCGGATTTGTTTTCTTACAGTCGATTTATGACTTTTGAATACCGGATGTATTTTTTTTATTAAAGAGGGATATATAACAAAAGTACTGCACTCCAAAATTTAAAACGGAAAGTCCCTTATCAAATGACATAGACAAAATTTCTAAATCATCCTATTTCTGACTTGGTTCATGCATTTTCTCGTGTAAAAATGGTGGATTAAATCTTTGTTTAGTTAGCTAAGATCAGCTAATCCTCTCGAGTGTATGCCGTTCGCAAAATATATCCATATAAAAAACACTATCAATGTGATATTTGTTTACAGGGAGATACAATATCTCATAATTTCAATGGTTTTTTTCATTAATCATCTAGATCTTTTACTCATCTGCATTTTGTACTAGTGTGGACTTCTCTTTAAGCATTTTAAAACTCTTGGTGCTTACTGCAGATTAGTCTTTAAAAGATAATCTATTGTTATCTGTGATATACTTAATGTGTGGATTTTTTTGTTATAGATATTTCTCTTTAGGGCACACTACTTTTTATCTAAGAGTAAAAAAAAAATAACCTGGTGCACTTTAGTCAATGTCAACAAAACATTAATTGTTATTATTTTGTTATTTGTGTTTCTGTTTGTTTTTGATATTCATTTTACATGCAACATACCTATTGTCTGATGTCATATCTATAATATTATATAATCTAACACCCGTATACAATTTAAGAAAAACAAGGACAAGACTAACGTTTCTGCCAAACCACTTTTTATTCTTGCCAAAGGCAGCAAAAATGTCCTTTCTCTTGTCTCAAATCAGTAACAGACACCGCTATCACCACAACTACAGACATCACACATATCGTTACCATCATCACGTATAAATAGCATAAACGGTACGTTCGTAGTTCCCTCGGACGAACAGAAGAGCTTATCATTATGGTAACTGGCTCTTCCTCCTGAAACCCCAGATAATCAATCATAAATGTCAAATTCGCCCACTTATGCAAAGTCCGAGAATATACATAATGTCTCCTATGAAAAATGCAACAAATACAATTAATTTTACATCTTTAATTTCAAAAACCAAATTACAAATGTATAGAGGGTCCGTTTGCGTTGATCTGAAGTACATTGAAATACAACACAGGTCATCCTAGTCCATCAGCTAGTTTTTATAAGCGCTCTGCTCAAGGAGTTTGTGTTACACCCCAGAGTACCATGATTTTTTTTTATAGAATTCAACTGCATTGTCTTATTGATAAAGAACAAGGTGTTAGACTAAAAAAAAAGCGTCCAAAAGAGGTTTAAAAACGTCCCTTTCAATGACTTCATTAAGCTATCACGACTAAGTAATTTTTAATTAATATTTTTATATAAAGCGATTGAAAAAAATTAAAATATAGGTTTAAACAACTAAAACAGATATAAAACTATCATATTTAATGTAACTCTGAAGATTTTTTGTTTTAAAAAAATGTATTTACATTACAAACAATCCGATTTTTTTGGGTTAAAATTAATGCATATTTTCTCATTTCATATAGAAATTCGTAATATAAATATCCGTTTTTTTGGATTAAACTTTAAAATCGACCAGTATGCAATGTTTAAACTATTTGCAGTATTTATATATCGTCTTAAACATGAATTATTCAATAAAACATATGTACGTGCAAATACTCGTGATATACCGGAAATCATCACATTACCGTTCTCGATTCAGTCGACAATATATTTATACATGAGTGCACACATAAGCACTTTAAGCTTACAAACTTGCAACTGAAAACACACATTAAATTGTCGATTATGTTGTTTTTGTGAGACAAATTATTTTATGAAGTAAATGTTTAACAAAATATTTATGAAAAAATGACAAATTAAAGTTATTTTTGTTGTGTTCAGAAAGGGTGCACTCTATTAAACTCAATAAAGGTGTGCTTGTTTACATTTTCTGTGTCAGCAATGTCGTGATTGAGTTAAGATTTTAAAGCTTTTGGCCCGTCTGGTTACTATTTATTGCTTTGTGTAATGCATACTTTGTTCCTCATTTGATATTGTTCTTTTTTTCATTTTTCTTTCCTTCTATTGAATATATTGCTTCACTGTTCAATGAATTTAGTCTTGTTATATAAATTTTGTACATATTGTCACATGATTTTGTTACTTTATTTGCATTCAGTTTTTGCATATGACCGTCAAAACTATTCTCGATACATGTCAGTCTATTTGCTTCATATGCAAAATATGCCAAAAATCCATCCTGATGCGCATGTATATCTTTCATCTGGTTGTTTTTATGTTCAGAAAAGCTCTCATGGTTTTTCTAAATCTCAAGTTAAAAAAACAATAGAGCAAAAAATGAACAGAGATACAAAAACAAGAGGTGGCGTTGTTGGTTTTCGTTTTAATAAAAGTTTTGCTAAATGTTAGTTGCTAAATGCACATGAAAGAGCTTCAATATCATCAAACGGTCGAGGTTTTGCAGGAATTGTTAACCCTGAAACATCTGCACAAAAAGAACTAGAAAACTCAAATGTAGCGATAAGAAACTGACTATTAAAATTGGTTCAGACACTGCAAAGGTGGACAAATCCATTTGAAACATCTGAGCAGTTATCTGGCTTGTCCACGGGTACTGTTGCGTCTTCGGAATTAAGGTGCGACCTTCCAAACGCGTATGAAAAGGGAAAGTCGGCATCAGAAAATTGAATTAACGAACGGCTTATTCAAAAGTCAACCAATATCTTCAAACTAATCAAAAGACAATGTTTGCTTACATTTTTCAACAAAGGAAATAAAAGGTTAGCAGTTAATGATTGATAAGAACAACAACACATTGAAAGCAAATAGAAATCTTGTTGGTCGCCTGCTTGTAATAGCCCAGACAAGACAGTTGGATATGCGAGAGGTCTTCCAGTTTGAATTAGGTCCTCTATCATGGTCTCTTGCAAACGTTGATGGTACACCTGTAAAGACAAAAAAATCTGTCCTGGCTTGTCTTTTAGAAAGGGGAGTTGAACAAATGCAAGCTATTCCTGAGGAAAGCATGTGATTTTTTGATGGCATGGCAGTCGTTCAATCCACCACAAGGATACCAAGTACTTTTTCTGATTTGGCAAATGTTGTTTTTAAAACCATCCTTTCAGTTTCAAAAAGGAAACCCCGCATTGATTTTATCACTGATCAGTATCCCACAATATCCATAAAAAATTAGGAATGGGATCGCAGGTCCTTGGGAGGGTTAATCATTGCAATAATTTCGAGACCATCACAATCGTGTCCTCGGCAATGAAAGAATGTTTTGTCAGTTGGTAGAAACAAAGTTGCTCAAAGATTTACTCTTGAAGGAATTGATTTATTTGTATCACATGGAAGTTTGTGCCACAAAATGTCGGTTGAAAATGAAATAGTGACAGGCGTGAAATGCATTGAGCTTCTGAGCAAACAGGAAGAAGCCGACACAAAAATGTTTCTTCATGCAAAACACGCAGCTGACAAAGGTTACGAATCCATTGTGATAAAATCTCCTGACACTGATGTGGAAGTATTGGCCTGCTATTTTCAAAATTGCATCAGTTCAAATATTTATTCTTCTGACTGGTCTTCCGAATGCAGATTATTAAATGTGCATTCAATGTGCTCTAATTTTTTAGAGCACTGCCAGGGTTTCACGGCTTTACTGGTTGTGATTTATTTAGTGCTTTGTCCAGTTTTGACACGTTCTGTGGAGTTTTCAGAAGGTCTATCCCGTCTTGGTGAAACTTTTGAAGAGGCGAAGAACTGTCAAATACACTCGAAGAGGTTTTTGTGTGCCATATATGGCTACGAGAATAATAACATCAATGAATTAAGATTCAGAATTTATTTTTTGCAATGCAAAAAACATTCATTGTCATCTACTGTCCCCAACAGAAGATGCAATGTTAAAGCACATCAAACGAGCCAACTTTCTGGCAAAGATTTGGAAATCTGCTCATCAACACAAAACCGCCAGCGTTAGATGTTTTATCAATACTGATAAGCTGTTCATGTAAAGCTGGTTGTGCCACCAAAAGATGTTCATGTGTTCGACAAGATTTATCCTGTACAGATGGCTGCAAATGTACAAATGATTGTAGCAACAAGAATACTCAAATCGTTGATATGGCTGACGATGACGACGAAGATGATGAAGAGGATGGTGATGATAATTCGGTAAATGGCATTGACGAAAATGAAGATGATTCTATGGATAGACCTTCTACGTGACCTTAAAATGTGGTGATTCTGTTAAAAGAACTTTAATATAGATCTTGAAACCCTGACAGTTCTTTTATGTTTTAAGTTCTATGTGTGTTTTTTAATGACTCTGAGGTACATTGCTTATGTTTGTGTTTGTCATTGATTCCATGTTTTTTTTCCCCTTTCTTACCTTTGAAATTTGTTCAACTGCCTTAAGTTACTTCATGCTCTATGTTTCAATGTAAAACATATACCTTTTCATCCAGAAAACAAGTATGTATGCTTTGTTTCATTCAAAATCATGAATTTGGGATATTACCCTCCCTATTTTTTCTTGGACATATACTATTTAAAAATTAAATAAAAAGTAGCCTCCGTATCAATAAGATATGATTTGTTCAATTTAATAAGAGAAATAGTACTGAATACTTGGTTATTGTTTATTTTTTCTGTATATATGTTATTTGTTAAACAAAAGTTTTGATATACTCTTAAATAAGACCCATTTTGGACACAAAAGTCTATCACCTCTTAAAATATTCTTTAGACATTACTCTTTAGATTTATACCAAAAATGTGGTACCCTGGGATGTAACACAGAACTGAAATTTTACCTTACCAGCTGATGGACTATTGAAATTATGAGCTAAATTTAACTTTTTTAAATTGTAATTTGTATTAAACATAAGAAAGATTAGAGCATAATTAATACAAAAAAAGTTAATATATTATATTACTGAGTCAAGCAAACATTTTTGTTTTAATCATGCGCTAATCTTCAATGCTGTGCACATGGTGCAATACGAAATAACACTTTTGAAAAGTTGAATATTTTATACTATAACTTAATGTACGGAGGTAAACTCACACGTAGTATACATTATGCATATACCATACATCTCTTTATAAATACTTAAAATACATCTCTTTTATATAAATACTGAAATAAATTGTCTGATGAATGTTTGTTCACATTGAATTTTGAATGTTTTGTAAATATTGTCATTTGTATGTCATGTATACATGGTATATGTGTATATGTATAACAATTCTATATTTTTTATTTTAAACCAATAAATTAATGATCTTCAACATGTTTAACTTTGTTCTTTATTTGGCCTTTTTAACATTTTGTAGACGAAACGCACGTCAGGCGTAAATATAAAATTGTGATCCTGGTTTCTTTGATGAGTTTATTTAAATCTCTTACGTTATCGTGTTATAAATATATTTTGTGGTTATACTATCTAGCTATTTATTATATTTTATTTCAAAATAGCTATTTTTAAATGAGATATATAACACTCCCTTTATTTTCACGTTAGTCATTTTGTAGTAAAGAGGCTTATTCTCAACAAAAACACACACACAAAAAAATATGTTTGTATATAATTCCCTTGTGGTAGTGTTTATGAGCTTGTCTTTAACATGTTTAATACAAGCAACGACCGACGGATCATCAGAAGGTTTGTTATGTAGATATACATATTACTTGGATTTGTATGTATCTCTGCACTTTGTTGTATTTGATCATAAATGTTAAAAGTGTATCATCGTAGTTATATTGTCAAACTTCAATTAACATTTTAACCAGGGATTATTTAAAACACAGATAAAAAATCGACAAAATGTCATTAATGTTTCATCTTTAAATAGAGTACTGCTCACTTTCAAATGTACGTATTATTTTTAATATTTCAGTTTTGCTAGATGTACAAGAAGGCCGGCTGATATTTGGTCAACCCGTTGAGTTAGTTTGTCATCTGAAAGGCTCTTTACACCTTAATGATGGCAGCAGTAGACAGTGGTCCGGGGGTGCTTTCGACAAAGTTCTTAGTTTGAACGGATATTCTTCTGATATCAGCAAATATCAAGAAGTTGTAAAATCTAACACAGAATTTCGTCTTCGAGTATTGAACTTTAATGAATCCGACGCAAACCAGTTTTATAAATGTGTGTATGGATTTAAATATAATGAGACAAAATTAGATCTAACGAAGAAACGGTATGAATGTAAGTACTACTATACATATAGTAATTTTTAAATATTTTTATACTGTGATGTCATGGTTTATCATTCTTTTCTTTTTTTCATTTATTCATGGTATATCTTTTTATGTTCATATTAAAATAATTTGCAATTTTTAAGAGAGTACTGAGTACTTGTTTTCAAAGTATCTTTTTGCGTAACAAGCCATTCAATTACGAGTATAACAATACAACACGCTATCAATCATTTTTTTCGTCTTCAAAACTTAACTCTTTAAGATAGAAGGAAAATCTGGATTCAGAATATCTTCTTTTGTCATCTGTTGGTTCATCAAATTGGGGATAAAATATTTCTATATGGAAAAAAACATATACCCCCTTTTTTAAGTTTAATGGTCGTTATACATCCCCACTCGCAAAACAAAATTGGGTGTGTATAGATATGAAACACCCGGTATGGTATGTTCATCTGTCGGTCCCTAAATATTTGAGGGTAACTACTCTAAAACGCCTGGATGCAATTCAATAAAAATTCAAATGGATAACTTCGCAACCCACTGACAGACAATGTTTTTATGTCAATAGAAATTAACCAATATGTTTTCAAAATGTTTTAATATTTTGATGTTTTTGTTCTTCTGTTTAAAATAAGAAAAACACTGTGAAGATGTCAAGGAGACCTCAACGTCTGAACTCACAGAACAAGATTTTGATCTGAATGATGGAGATTATTTATTTTTGTTAAATTGGAGGACAGTTTAATTTTTTTCACCCCCTTCAAAAAAAATTAAAAAAATGGTCTTGTAAGTTGATTGAAATTTTTGAGTTGGTCTACTTTTAAACATAGTACTCAGCATTTGAACATATCTTGTTTTATATCCATTACTCTTTATTTTAGATATACCAGGTGAAAGTGAAATTGACACACGGTTTATTGTTAACAACGGAAGTGAAATTGTTACAACGTATGTACGATTTCAGAAAATGTATCCAGTACCACAGTGTATTGTATATGCCGAAGTAAGTGGGTATTAGTTGGAATGTACTCTAGTTCCTGTTTCTAACAAATGCATTTTAATTGGTCATCACAATTCTCAGAACAATGTGGGAATTCATTTCTATATATTACTATTAGACTCTATACTACTTCCTCGTCTGATAATATATTTAAAAAGTATACCTAATATATCTCGAGATGTATTCATTACTAATCAGATGACTCCCAAAAATAATTGTTATCGAACTGATAAGTTTCACAGTTAGTATTAGCTATCAAAAATACTATTGGACACTAAAAATAAACAGATACCTTGATCGAGAAAATTATTGATATTTTACAGTAACAGATAAAACCTAAAGTAGATCTAGAAATAATAATATATTTTAGATACAGCTTGGTTTCAATAATTGTATATGATCTCTTCGTTGTTCATGTATAATACTAAGTCAGTCTTTACAAAGAAGCTTGAGTCGTGTCCATAATTTGATAATGTTATTTAAACCCAGTTATTAACTATACTAATGATATTTCCTTTTTAAAGAAAATATAATAATTTTGTTCCTGTGCAATAATACATGAGTAAAACAACCTGTCAACCACTGATACCCATTGGAAAATATTTGCAAAACTTTCTAATTAACGTTTTCGGTTGATTTAAAATCATTTGAAACCTTCCCGGATTATTTAAATTTAAAAAAAGAAATATTTGATATTAAATTGAGAATGGAAATGGGGAATGTGTCAAAGAGACAACAACCCACCCAAATAAAGAAACAATAGCAGAAGGCCACCAACAGGTCTTCAATGTAGCGAGAAACTCCCGCACCCGGAGGCGATATAGGTTATTTTAACCAATAAACGTAACCGATGTACCCAAAAGAGAGGGCTTAAACTGAGTTCAGAATCTGATCTTTTTTATATATATATAACGTTTATGTTATTGAACAATAAACAAATTTCACACAAGTTGGAGGTATAAATAGCTACAAAGGTTTAGACCACCATTTTCTTCGACAAATTAAATGCCGAGTCAGGAATATGACATTTGTTTCCCGTTCGTTTCGTTGGTTGATATAGATTATCGTTTTTGTTTTGACAGTTTATATGGACACCCCCTTCTTAAATTTCCCTTGAGGTCGGTATTTTTGTTAAGAATATTTATGTTAAACCATATTTTTATATGTGTTCGTGTATTTTAAGGCTGAGGATACCTTCGACAGGTGTTGTTTGCAGATTAATAGTTGATGAGATAATATTCATTTAGTGTGTTTTTTTTGTTTTTTTTAGCAGAAATCTTTGGTAAACATGACAATTGAAAGTAAGAGAACTATTGGTTTGTTTCTTAATGTTTCACTCAATTCAGAAATAAAATCAGCAGAATGTTGTGGAAGAGAAATTACAATGATATGCACAGTAGGAACACGTAAAATTGTTAAAAGAACAACGAAGATTCCGGATTGTGACAGTAAGAACATTCAAAGATATCTCAGTTTCATATGGTATACGCATGTGCCAGTTTCATAACTTTATCAAAATATGTGTGACAGTGTATTTAGTTGTTGTTTCTGCAATTAATATAACTCACCACGCTTTCGTATACTAGTTTATTAAACTGAAATGGAAGAGGGTTACGAAGTTTATCGATGAGTGTTTGTAAAATTGCATCTAACAACTTTGTCCTGATGTGTATGTGCATATGTCATATTAGTTAGCTACTTAAAAGGGACTAAAAATACCCAATACAAATAAAAAATACGATTGGGTTGATAAACCAAGGACGTATCGTATTATATCTTAGCTAACAAAATACCAAGATACATTAGATTAAAACTTATTCATTCATTGGACTTATAAGCAGAATAATAGGGGTCATTGTATGATCTGCTAAAATAGTTGCATGTTTTTCCATGATTCAATTGATCTATTATTAGTTATATATACTGTTTTCTTAGAAATGATGACATACCAGGTTATACCATGGTCTAGCGACTCTCTAAATTGAAATATAATGCTGCCATTACATTTCCCCTTGAAATAAGAAACAGGTCTATGTAAAAATATGTCGTATTCAAGTCTCCAAAAATATAAGCATTTGTTAGCACACAGAAATTAATTTTTAACTAAATGTCTTAAATTGTTAACTTTTGTAATTTGGCTATTGCTATTATTTAAAGCGGTCTCTATCCTATATTTTTCACAGACAAATGGGGTCTATTATTTTTTTTCTTATTTTGACCTTTGTATTTTCTGTTATGTTTTAGACCGTGATGAGCTAGGCACGCTGCCAGGGATCACAGTGATTGTTTTACCAATTGTGTCCATATTATTGGTCTGTTTAGTTAGTTTGGTACTGGTGTACAAAATAAAACACAAGTAAGATTCACAATATATATATACTATGTATCAATAAAATGGTCGGTGCTGAGTATATATTAACGTTGCAATAATTATATAATAACTCTACAGCACAGATTTGTCAAAATAGACAAGAAATTGACCAAATAATCAGTTGTTGTAATACCACTATGTCATAGTACGTCACATCCGATTGTATACGAAAATAGGTCTAAAAAAATATGTCCTTGAATTTGACAGTTATAGGTAATTAATCCTTCATTTCATCGCAATAAAACATTTTTGAGTTATAAACATACATCTTCGGTATTTCAAAGCACCTTTACCTTTTTTGTTTGGGGTTTCTATATAGAATATTTTCGAAAACTTCAGGGTACATGGTTACTAAAGCTTGCACATCGGTAAAAAAAGAGGTGATTATTTGATTGGTTAACTTCCAGTGAGGGTTATTTTCTTATCGAATCGCGTATCAAAAAATATTAGAAATATATCATCGTACAGACCTCTTTTCACTAAGTATTAGTATTGAAAATGTTACAGGACAGATTTGGTCAAACTATCAATAATAGTCGTCCGTGTAGTACTATACAATAATACACAATCAAATTGTAACATGAAACAATTAACTCGTTTTGATTGTATGTTTATTATTTAATTTTTTTAGGTCTGATTATTTGAAATCTAATATAAACGAGTGCTGAGAAATCGTGCTCCAGAAATGCTATATGGCACAGATGTTTGGAAGAAGACTTCCCGGTTGTCGCCGGAGCGTAATCGGCGAAGGATGAGTAGCTTTGAAGCAAATGTTAAAACTCACAGCTATTAACATAAGCTACGGGGAAGCTCGAAAACAAACTTTGTTAATGTCTTTCTTATCCAAGACCTTGCTTTATTCTACTAGAATACAAATTCACCCTAGAAACAATTAAATTGTAAAAACAACGATTTTCCCATTACATGCACTTTGTTTGTTTGATTGTTTTGTTTTTCATTTTCAGTCTATTGAAATCTATATGTTAAACCCAAAACAAGAGAGTACACGACTAACTTTTATTTGAATTATAGTATAGTGTATCTTGTACACAACATGAGATAGTTAATGTGCATATGGTCTATACCCATAAAAAAAAGATTAAAGATTGAAGTCAATTATAGATAGCAACCGAACGACAAAATGTCCAAATTAGATGTAATGAATAATATGCTTGCATACATAAGATAATAAGTTTAACAATTTCTTTATAATTAATCGATCAGAACACTAAACGGTAAATAGAAAGGTTAGATATGCATAAACCAATAAATTGATTCAGAGGTCAGAAATTAGAAATTGATAAGCCCTTTCAGATATTTATAGATACATGTATTTACCTTTTGGTTATAACCTCCTCTTTTATATCGTTTTTCATCAATTAGACATCACTGTAAATGTCAACACTCGAAGGGGTTTCATTGAGCGCCTGACAGAAGGTTTTTAGCTCACCTGGCCCGAAGGGCCAAGTGAGCTTATGCCATCACTTGGCGTCCGTCGTCGTCCGTCGTCCGTCGTCTGTCGTCGTCTGTCGTCGTCGTAAACTATTTCAAGAATCTTCTCCTCTGAAACTACTAGGCCAAATACTTCCAAACTTTAACTGAATGTTCCTTAGGGTATCTAGTTTATAAATTGTATCCGAAGTTTTGATCTATCAACAAACATGGTCGCCATTGCTAAAAATAGAACATGGGGGGTCAAATGCAGTTTTTGGCTTATATCTCAAAAACGAAACCATTTAGAGCAAATCTGACATGGGAGTATAAATGTTCATAAGGTCAAGATCTATCAGCCCTGAAATTTTCAGATGAATCAAACAACCCATTGTTGGGTTGCTGCCATTTAATTGGTAAATTTAAGGAAAGTTTGCAGTTCTTGGTCATTATCTTGAATATTATTATAGATAAAGATAAACTGTAAACTGCAAAAATGATCAGCAACGTAAGGTCTACAAATAAGTCAATATGACCAAAATTGTCAATTGACCCCTTTAGGAGTTATTGCCCTTTATAGTCAATTTTTAACCATTTTTAGCTCACCTGGCATAGCCGTGTGAGCTTATGCCATCACTTGGCGTCCGTCGTCATCCGTCGTCCGTCGTCTGTCGTCCGTCGTCTGTCGTCGTCGTCTGTCGTCGTAAACTATTTCAAGAATCTTCTCCTCTGAAACTACTAGGCCAAATACTTCCAAAATTTAACTGAAAGTTCTTTAGGGTATCTAGTTTATAAATTGTATCCGAAGTTTTGATCTATCAACAAACATGGTCGCCATTGCTAAAAATAGAACATAGGGGTCAAATGCAGTTTTTGGCCTATATCTCAAAAACGAAAGCATTTAGAGCAAATCTGACATGGGGTATAAATGTTCATAAGGTCAAGATCTATCAGCCCTGAAATTTTCAGATGAATCAAACAACCCATTGTTGGGTTGCTGCCATTTAATTGGTAATTTTAAGGAAAGTTTGCAGTTCTTGGTCATTATCTTGAATATTATTATAGATAAAGATAAACTGTAAACAGCAAAAATGATCAGCAAAGTAAGATCTATAAATAAGTTAATATGACCAAAATCGTCAATTGACCCTTTAAGGGGTTATTGTCCTTTAATGACAATTTTTCAAATTTGTTCATCATATTTGCTAACTTTAAAAAATCTTCTCCTCTAAAACTACTCAACCAAATTCAACCAAACTTCAACTGAATGATCAGTAGGGTGTATAAAATAAAGTTTGTGTTTTATTTTCTATTTCGTCAAAAAACATGGCCGTCATGGCTAAAAATAGAACACAGGTTAAAATGCAGTTTTTGGCTTATATCTCAAAAACTCCAGCATTTAGAGCATATAAGACCAGAAGTTAAAGTATTTATTAGGTCAAGGTCTACCTGTCCTGAAATTTTCAGCCGAATCGGGTAACTGGTTTTGCAGGTATAATGCTCCTGAATTGATGATTTTAAAGAAATTTTGCAGTTTTTGGTTATTATCTTGAATATTATTATAGATACATAATTGTCAATTGACCCCTTAAGGAGTTATTGCCCTTTAAAGACTTTTTTCACAATTTCACAAATGTTCATCATGTTGACCTACTTTAAAAAATCTTCTATCAATTTCAGCCAAACTTAGGCTAAATGAGTTTCAGAGTATCTAGTATAAATTTTATATTTTATTTCCTTGTATGTCAAGAAACATAGTTATGTTCTAAATTCACTCTGTTCAAACGAACATAAAGTATTTATGTGCTAAATCTCTCTAGATTTTTGTAAAGCATACATATCTGAGCACATTCAAATATGTACCTTTATACGATAAAGGCATAATAGAAAACTAAATACATATTTAGGTACTGTTAGGCGCAATGACCATCTTAATTTTAATAATATAGATCCAGAGATCACAATATTTCTAATATCAAACACCATTAACAGTTCATGATTTGAATACGGCAACTATGCATCTACGAAAACAAATCCCGGTTTATAAACATCACACAATCAACAATACCGGTAAAAGACAGCAATCAAACATCTACAAAATATATACAAAACACATTAATTCTTAGCATACAACTTCAATACAATAAAAAACAGATTTCTTAATGAAAATTAAACTTCAATACAAATGAAACGTACGATAATGGTCACTGCCCAAACCTCGATAGTTAAATCTCGTGCAAACTTTCATTATATACTGACCTCCAAAACCGGTTTACAACTATTGTGAAAACACAATAGAGTAAATTACATACTACAAAAATCATACGCGAACCGCACATAAATATATTTATGTTCTAAATTCACTCTGTTCAAACGAACATAAAGTATTTATGTGCTAAATCTCTCTAGATTTTTGTAAAGCATACATATCTGAGCACATTCAGATATGTACCTTTATACGATAAAGGCATAATAGAAAACTAAATACATATTTAGGTACTGTTAGGCGCAATGACCATCTCGACGCACAAAGAAAGCAAACTTGATGTTAAGTACATATTATACACCAAGATTTTGAGATACAGACAAACGCTTCTGTAAACTTTCTAATACATAGCCATCTTTAGCTTGGTCGGATTTCCACCGACCATGTATTTTATATAACCTATCTGAAATATTGTTTTGAGCGGCAGCTGTTGCACCACCGGATCTAAAACTATGCAGACCAAATCTTTAGAATTACAACCAATCTCTGATAATGCACATTTAATCAATTCTCTCGCTCTGGTATACGACAAACTATGATCGTTTTTCTTCCTTAGAACAAAATTCTTTGATTTCTTCAAAAAAGACAAAGGTCTAAATATATACATATCTAAAGACAAATCAATATTTGCTTCTTTTAGATAACAATCTAAAATTGTACATGGACATTGTGGAGTGTCAAGCTTTGATATCAATACATGTCTGCCTTTCCTGTAACAGTCTGTTTTACTCTTCTCAATAAAAATGTCTATATATTGATTACAAACTGAAATATGCTTTGCTTTTATACTACAAAGTTCTTGATACCTTACAAATCCGGTATAAGATAGTGCACACATTGTTAATAGGCGTAAATCGTTAAGAGAACGACCAATTGAATTGTATTTCGAAAATAATTTGATCATAATATCAGAAGTAACTGGACTCTTTTTCTCTATAGGTCTGTTCAACTTTCTTCTTGATGCTTCTACGATCAATCTAACCATTTCAGAATCACATGGATTAGCTACCCAGCAAGATTATGTGCCCATTTAATTCCATAAAAAGCGGATTCTATAACGCTATAATGATTAGCTGATTGAATTAAATTTTGTAAATATAGACCTACATATAATTCTTGACAGGGTAATACACATTTAATTTCACAGTATTTTTCAGTCCATTTAACGAATCTTTTGAAATATCCAGCATATTTTTCTACTGTAGATTTTGCACGAGCATCAAGAATGGTTGAAGATAAACTATTAAACAATGATTTAAGTTCAGGATGTTTAATCTGTTCGTTCTGTGACCAAAATCCAACAGAAAATATTGTCTGCAAAATATATATACAAAATAAAGTTATAAATATAAAATACAGTACATTGAAACTATATCCATACTAGTCCAGTGACTTGGTTAAACAATGCAATCCATAACAATAGTCCAGCGACCAATAAGATGAGGGTCCAGTGACCAAAAAAGGCAGTTCAATGCGTGTACACAGTAACACCATAGCAAAATGCAATACCCAGTGGTAATATAAATCTGTAAAATAAATATACATATTACACAACCGAAGCATTTAAGCGTACAGCTAATATTTTCCCGTGAAATTGGCCTTTAGCAAACAAAGAATTTAAATTATTACCAGCAACAAAAATTCTTTCCGCTTCATGAAATTCTAGAACATCAACAACGTAACAAGCGTATTCTGAGTTCTGTTTAAAAATCAAAGGCCAAAATGCAGCAGACTGCCATTTAGGAACAACAAGTGTACCCTCTGCTCCACAAGAAACTAAATGGTTAATACAGTTACTAACTAGACTAATTGGCGGAACTAACCAGTTGTTCTCGCCATGCCAGTTGCACGTGAATGCATCTATCGCTGATGTTGTAGGATTCCAATATTTCGAATTAAACCTAGTCAGCTTTGTATTATGCATGTTAGCAAACCTATCAACAGTGAATGGTCCCCAGATGCTATTCAAAAAAATCGAAAAATTCAAAAGATATGCCCCAATCATCAATGTCAATAATTCTACTCAACGCATCAGCCTTTTCGTTTTCCTCTCTAGGAATCCACTGTGCATATAATGAAATATTGGACGACACACAAGCATTAAAAATTGATAAAGCTAAACCTTGCAAATGTGGTAATTTGCTTTCTTTCTTAATAATACTAACAGCACTTTGATTATCTGAGTAAAAAAAGTAACTGAACTGTGTTCTAATACTTTCGCAAAACTATCTAATGTTAATTCAATTGCTTTGATTTCTCTCCAAGTGGAGCTTTTTGTTGCCTCTGTCACAGACCACTGTCTGTGTGCAATATAATCAGTACCTTGCAAATAACCTCCTGCACCTATACCACTAGCATCAGTGAAAACATTAAATTCAGAATTAGTCCGTAATAACGGTACTGGCTTCAAACAGTGAATATTTTGCTTCCAAAACACAATTTCTTGAATACTATCTGAGTGCTGTCTCAAATCAACGTACTGATCCCAGTCTTGTCTTAAATTTATAACAGAAAAAGTACACCTTGTCATAATTTGAGTAACATTTCCAATAGCTGGTGAAAAGGAAATTATTTTTCCACATAATTTAGCTAATAACCTAATTTTAACTTTACAAGCTTTAGACAGAATTACATCAATCAAATTGATAAAATTTTCTATTTTAATTAACGGCAACTCCATCAAAGAACTTTTCAAATTCCAAGTGAAACCAAGCCAAACTAAAGTTTGAACAGGTGTCCATATACACTTGTCCTTGTTTGGAACAAAACCTGACAATATCAAATCGTTGTTGACCCTCACAGACTGTTCACAACATAGCTTTTCAGTCTCCGCTAAACATAAACCATCATCTAAATACACTGTAATTTTGATACAGTCTTTGCGCCAGTGAGCAATTAAAGGTCTTACAACTTTAGTGAATACGTACCCCGCTGAACAGAGTCCAAACGGTAAAACTGTAAAAACAAAATATTTTACCGTTTCACCAAACTTCCAAGAAAACCCCAAATATTTCTGATGATTGGGGAAAATGTTTATGTGATGATATCCTGCTTTTAAATCAAAAGCAAATCCATAACAATCGCTTGTCAAAAACTGGCTGGCAGTTTTCCAGTCCTCAAACTTAATCTTACTGTAAACAACTTGTTTATTTACGTGTCTCAAGTCTAAAATTAAACGACCTTTACCTGATGAATTAATCGATACAGTTAACGGATTAACAACATGCGGTCTGTTCGATACCTCTTTTATCAAGCTAGCATCAATTAATTTCTGAACTGCCTTTTCTACAAAATCTTTATGTTCTAAAGCAGATTTGTTGTTTCTTAACAAAACGCTTTCTGGTTCGTTAATTAAAGGTATTTTATAACCATTTTCAATTAAATCTAAAATAAACTTTGAAGCATTAATATTTTTCCAAAAATCTAAAGAATTTCTCAGTCTATTTTTAACGTTTATACAAGAGGTACCAGATTCATAATCATAAAAAGAGTCAAAATTGTCTACATTCTGTACCTTAAGAATATCTGGAAATCTCTCAGTTTGGTGCTCCTCTGGAAGCTGCTGAATTTCCCCCTTTTTTACAATCTTTTGCCCAATGTCCATACAGACCACAGTTGTAACAGATGTCCCTAGCTCTGTTCCGACGAGATGTGATGGGGGCGGCGACCCCCGCGACAAGAAAGGGCTGTTGCTGTGAAAAACCACCATTATTACCATTGTGAGCAATACTAGACGGACCACCAGCAGATTCCGCGGGTCTTTTCTTTATGTTTTGACGCTTATCCTGCTTCACGGTTTACAATTTCTTTACTGCTCTGCCATCAGCCGCCCGAATGCGCTTCTCATCCTCTGAATCACTAGCCACGTCATCCGACAAATACTCGTCCACAGTTTTCCACCTACCTTCAGATTTATCAGCTTATTCCTTTTCTTCAAAGATTGACCAGATTCTTTCAACACTTTAACGGCCTTCTCATATCTCCGGTGCTCTATACAGTCTACGGCAATATCAATATTATCTAACAAATCAGAATTTAAGTCAAACTGCACTTTCTTACCCTTGAACTTGAAGGAACTCTCAGATTTCTGTACCTTTCGTGCAAGATCATGTGTGGTATCTGCAAAATTTCTCTCGATTCACGTCAACTTTCTGGTAAAATAAGTTTTCATCAGCGACAACAAATCAGCATTTGTAATTTCATCAGAAGCAGCTTGGCCCGGCATCTCTACATCTTCCATATCAAGTAGTCTATCAGGCTCGGTATCAGACATAACGAAATTAAACTTCAATACAAATGAAACGTACGATAGTGGTCACTGCCCAAACCTCGATAGTTAAATCTCGTGCAAACTTTCATTATATACTGACCGCCAAAACCGGTTTACAACTATTGTGAAAACACAATAGAGTAAATTACATACTACAAAAATCATACGCGAACCGCACATAAATATATCTCCTATGGCTAAAATAGAACATAGGAGAAAATGATTTTTTTTTTTTTGGCTTTTGAAGAAAATAGGACGATTCAAAGAACATTTTAATAAATTGAAAAGCCAAAATAATCATTGATGAGAGATTTAACCAAAAAAAATTAAGGTGAGCGATTCAGGCTCTTGAGAGCCTCTTGTTTAGTAATCTGGTCGAGTAGAAAAACTTTTTTTTTAATTGGCAAATGTAATATTTGTCATTGGATTTGTATGAATATCTGTGATTTATATAAGAGTTTTGAAATGTAGGAAAAATTATGTAAATGTATTTGGATCAACATATCGCTATCAAAATTATGACGGCTTTGCTGTTATGTAAATAAGTATCGTTTTATGTATATGTAGTTTTTATATTTTTTTTACAATTGTTATTTTATTAAAAATGTTTGAAAACTTCAAATGTGCTTTGATTTACAAATAATGAGACCTCTTTGGTATATGACCATAATCAATGATGGGATATTGACTTACAAACCTATCGTTAAAATAAGAATAGAAGATGTGGTATGATTGTCAAGGTGACAAGCCTCCTTTGGAGTTCAAATGAAACAGACGTTATCAACTACAGGTCACAAAACGGCCTTCAACAATGTGAAAAACTCAAACAGCATAGTAATCTATAAAATACCTCGCAAAATACCAATTCAAACGAGACATATAACGGTCTCATTTGAGGACAAAACTATAAGCAAAAAACAAACATGATATACAGCAACTAACGACAATCTTGATTTTGAACAGGCCGTGAAATCCAGAATGTGGCGGGCTCAAATAGCACCAAACCCTACCCCTAACCTAGGGCAGTGGTGTAACAGACCGAAATAATAGCAATTTATGAAAATCAATTGAAAAACAACTCGTCAGATTAATACAAAACAAATAAAACCATAAAAAAGGTAACAACTCATGAGATCCATACATAACAAATCAAACCCATTCGACAACTTGGGACTGGCATATTCATAATTTTCTATGATAGTATATGATTATCTAAAATCAAACAATCAACGATCTATTTACCTAATATTTACAGCCCTTGGATGGTGTAAACTTCCCCAAAAAACGTGTATGGGATAATAGTGTATGGCATATGGTGCAATGGTGTAAGGTGTATGGTGCTATGGTGTATGGGGAATGGTGTAATGGTGTTTGAGGAAAGGTGTGATTGTGTAACGTGCGATCTGGAATGGTGTGAATGATGGTATACGACATTTCATTGGTTGAAAACGAAGTTCTTTTAATTTAATTTTTCGTATTGTTAACATAAACAATAATAATAAATATTTGAAATTTAATTACATTAGGGGTAATTTCGGATCGTGTAGATAGAATGGGGAATGGTGTAATGTGTAAGGTGTGTGGTGGAAAGGTGTAACGTGTATAGTGAAATGGTACAAGGTGTATGGAGAAATGGTGTGTGGTGTAATGGTGTAATGGTGTATGGTGTTAGTGGGAAGGTGCTTAATCTTTTCACTTTAAATTCTCTTATCGCGTTGCTCTTAAAGTTTAAAAAAAAGGAAATACACATTCTAATTCTCTCAACTACGCATCAACTGATCAATATTTGTAAACAAATTCCTAAAATAAATTGTGGGGTCTTTTTGAAGTGTATCGTTGGTTTATGTCTCTCATATTTGTTTTTCGTAAATTGTTTTGTTATGAACAAGGCAACTTTCTTGTTCTGCTTTTTTCAGCCGACTATACTGTATGAGGTTTTCTCATTGTTGAAGGCAGAACAGTTGAATCTAATTGCTTACATTCACTTAATGTGAACGTTGGTGGAGTGTTGTCTTATTTGCAATTATACCACATCTCCTTATTTTTATATCAATAAATTTTACTTTATATATTGCACCGCTTTCATACCCAATAAAATAATAAAAAGAATAATTTTATTTTTAAATACATAACTTGTGTATTTTCGATAACATCTGAAATGTTGACTTAATTCTTACGTAATATTTAATTTAAAAAAAAAGGTTATCTACTTGGATGTTTACATGTTAGTTAAATAAAATCATCTGTACCTTGTTTTCCCAAAAGGACAGATAAACGAGTTTAAAAAGGAAGTGGAAATCATATTCAAACTACAGCACGAAAACAATTTATTAATTGTATGGCAAGTCGTTTCGTCAACACTATGTTTATTGGAAACTTCACAAATTCTCTACATGTGGTCATCGACGGCTTCCCGTTTGAAATAACACGCTATATCCATAAACAATGAAGTACCAAAATGCTTTTTTCATTTTGTTTCATCTCAGTGCGTCTTTATAAAATATCAGTGTGTAATTTGTTTATTAGTAGAGTGTGTTTTTATGTTTTTTAATCTTGGTGTGGTTTTTTTTTATTTTCAGTGTGTATTTTTTTTTTAAATGGGTAAAACATAGTTTTGATACATTTTTTTTGTAAGAACGACTGCCAAACTATTGACAAATGATTGAAACTTTTGTTAATGACAGTGAGAATGCATTTTTTATATATATGAGAAGACAATGAGACGACTTATTACACACTAAAAGACAAAGATAAATAATCACTGGTCACAGAATAGCAATATTAAATTTACAAATCCAAAATTATGGCATTCGTTTATTAGCACAAGTGGCGAAATAAATTCGCTATGTATAGGTTCTACCACTGCATCGAGTGTAATACGATATTTATCCACTCGAGACAGTTAAATTAATTTTTCAAATTAAAAGTCCGAGCCGCCTCGTCGAGGACTTTAAAATTGATAATTAATTTTAACTGTCGAGAGTGGATACATATCGTATTACACGAGATTTGATGGTTGGATCTGTTTCTCTAATGATTTTCTAACATTATGCAGGCAAACTTATTCCTTCTTTTCGAATGATCTGCAAAAAGATGTGTTCTTTCTATGTGACGTCGTCAGTCATGGTCGCCTTTTTTCATGCCGTCACAATAGGAAATTCAGAGGAAAGCAAGAAAATTCGACGTCACAATCGGATTTTAACCAATGAAGAACTGAAATCAAACGAACCACACGTTGATTAAATTTTTTTTATACAATGGGTGCAGAAAGGGATAAATTGACGAAGAATTAGAGAAACATATATATACACTAAAAGCTTAAAATAGTTTTGATACAAATAAACAATGAAAAATGGTAAAAGTAGAACATTGACATTCGGACTCTTGATATTCGAAGTATCTCGTGAAGATATTAGTTTATCATACAAACTCTGGGTTCTAAGTCTTAGTTCATTTGTATGATGTACTAAGATTTCAACTCTCTCAGGCAAGTTGGCCTTAGGAATTGGCTTATACTAGTTAGGTCCTCTTTGGTTATACAGCTTTTCGACTAATTCGGTTCCTATACACACGAAATATGATGACTTTCCTTACGAGACTCTATTGAATAAGTGTACTAAAACAGTAATTTTAAGTATCTGTTCGATCACCATGATGTGATTAACTGTTATGGTCTGTCAGTCTGTGTCATAGATTATGTACAACGAATTAACAAATTAAATTGACGTTCTTGTGACGTTGCTTTGAGAAAAGAATAGTAGTTTGGCTGAAAAGGTCTAACTGGTTCTCGCCACATCGGTACCGCTATATCGAATATTTTCATCTTCATGATTGTGAGTTACATTGTTACGAACCCGACTCTACACTTGATATGAACAAATTCGTCGAGCCCTAGGCCTGTTGTAATCTCAGTGACTGGTAAATCGCATCATTAGCTTATCTCATCTTTGTAAATGTGTTTATTTACGATAAAGAAAAAAATAGTGGTGTTGTTAGATCAGATCAGATTTGAGTTTGAAATAATTAATATTATTCAATAAGTGTTTATTGGATCATATAGAAGATGTTTGTTAACTTTTTGCAAAACATATTATAGTAAATGAGCAAGTAATTATGGTATTAACCAAACAAACATTTGAATTTCCGAGTAGTCCAATTATTAGTTTTTGTAAGATGTTTGATGAAGGGATTTTGAATAACAATTTTTTCATGTAGGTATTGAATTACAATTTTGAAAATTTTCATACAATTATGGTCCCGAAGATAAAACATATCGCACTTGTTTTACAATTTTGCTAAAAATAACAAATAATAAAAAAAAAAAGAACCGTGATAACATTCTACATAAATATATATTATAAAAGAAACCTATAATTTACTTTACTTTACTTTTCCATGATGACTGAATTTGAGAGATAAAATACGAAATTCTATATTAGCAATTCAGCTAGCAGAAGAGGATTAACACATCTCGCAGCAATAATGAGATGCCAATTTTTCCATGCATCGATTTAAAACGATACTTACAATGTCGACGAGCTCGATATAATTCCCTATTAATCAAATACATGTCCATTTCATTCCTATGAACACATTTATATTAGAAGTTCTCAATTAAAATTTAAACTTCTAAAAGTAAGAAGAGCAGAAAAAAAGTATTTATGTTGACAAAATATTTCAGTATTGTTTACTAAACGTCCAGTGGCAAATATTTCCGGCATGTACTTGTACAATGTAATTTATTTTGACTTTACTTTTGATGAATATAAGAACTGAAATATAATGTTTTTGATACATATATAGATACATTAATTAGGCATCCATTAGTTGATAACGAACGAATTACATAATAATGTATCTTAAAATTTGTAACTTCAAAGAGATAAACATGGTATACGATAAAACTAGATATATTGGTATTTAAAAAAGTCAATGTATTGGAAAATAGAATATAGCATTAACAATCTCTTTCTCGAATTTATATTTAAAAAAAAAGAACAACAAATTGATGAGGATTTTCCCCGTGAAAAAGTCCAGTACCTCATATGATATGGTTTGCACCTAGAGTAAGCTGTTTGAACTGGCATCTATATACTTACTTTATATTTATCATCACTATTTGATTTGTCAAACGCCATATATAGGCCCAAATGCATCAAGTTTGTGTTAACTAACAATCACGTTTTCTAGCTATTTCCTTGTTTGAAAATTCTCAAATTTTAAAAACATAATCAAATCATAAAAATTATAGAGGAAATGACCTACTCATATTTAATTAACTGAATAAAAGGAGATGCAATGTATTTCTTTACAACTCTTTATTAGATTGGAACTTTGTGTTGTTCTCAGAAAATTGTAATGGATTTTTTGAGTTATATATCTTTTGCCAATTTTGCTTTATATCACATCTTAGCAGGTATGTGCAAAAAATAACTGCGTTTGCTATATACCCTTGATAAAATCTCTGATAATATTTATTATACATAGATATAAATCCGAAACGAAATTAAATTGAAATAATTACATAAATAATAATAAAATATACTACTGTTAGTTTCCAGATACTATAGTAAACAATTTGCTTTGTAAACAGATCAAAGAGCTAGATTTGTATATGGAAAAATTTAATACAAAGATTGAGATTGTTGTTTTTTCTTTTAAGAGACGTTAGAATTGTCTGAAATTTTCTATGGACATATCATTTTTGTTTTATTTCGATATTTCAGATGACAAATTTGTTAAATCTGGAGACAATATCACACTACAATGTTCTCTATTAGGAAAGTCATTTCGGTGGATGAAAGATAGTCACATTCATCTAACCGATAACAAGAAATATTATGGTACAAGCACATCTTTTTTAACAGTTATCAACACTGATCGTCACGACAATGGACGTTTTAGCTGTAATGTATTCACAAGTTTGGGTGTATGGCGTAGTGGTCCGGATGATAAATTGAACACTATTCGTAAGTAATGTAATGATGTAATTATCAAAAATCATCTATAGTAAGTTTTATCACATAGTGCAAAGTAAAATCACAAAAATACTGAACTTTGTGAAAAATTTAATCGGAAACTCCCTAATCACAGGGCAAAATTAAATGACAAAACACATCAAACGAATGGACAACAGCTGTCACACTCCGGTTTGGCACAGGCATTTTTAAATGTAGAAAATAGTAGATTGAACCTGGTTTTATAGCGCTAAACCTCTCACTTTTACAATTGTCTCATCAAATATATTTAAAGAGTTTTAAAATGCATCAGAATAAAACGCCAGAATTTTTATTTTGCGTTTTAATTCGATCATCACTGATGAGTTGTTTTGTAAACTTTTAAAACTGGCGTCCTATGATGAGGTTATTGATAAGTGGTTACCTAAACATAACCTAATTTCATTTACACGATTTTTCTTTCAAGTAAACGGCAACTGGAGCAAATGGTCAAATTGGAGTGAATGTTCCAAAACATGTGGCGGTGGTGTTTGGACTAAAAGTAGGTCATGCACAGACCCTTCTCCTTTGAATGGGGGTTTAGATTGCGGCGGAAGCCCTTACTATACAAGGATATGTTCAATAGAACCTTGTCCGGGTATGTATATAAACAAAGAACTTCAAACAAACTCTTATCAGTTTTCCAATGAAAGTTGTTTTCTTAACTTTCAAAACTGTATTATTTCAGATGAAGAAATATCATAAGTAAAATGAAATGAGGAATGTGTCAAAGAGGCAACAACCCGACCATAGAAAAAACAACAGCAGAAGGTCACCAACAGGTCATCAATGTAGCGAGAAATTCCCGCACCCGGAGGCGTCCTTCAGCTGGACCATACACAAATATATACTAGTTCAGTGATAATGAACGCCATACTAATTTCCAAATTGTACACAAGACACTAAAATTAAAATAATACAAGACTAACAAAGGCCAGAGGCTCCTGACTTGGGACAGGCGCAAAAATGCGGCGGGGTTAAACATGTTTATGATATCTCAACCCTCCCCCTATACCTCTAGCCAATGTAGAAAAGTAAATGCAAACCAATACGCACATTTAAAATTCAATCCAAGAAGTCCGAGTCTGATGTCAGAAAATGTAACCAAAGAAAATAAACAAAATGACAATAATACACAAAAAAACAGACTTATAGCATTTAACTGACATGCCAGCTTCAGACTTAAATTAAACTGATTGAAAGATTATGATTTCATCGTATGAACATCAGGCACAATCCTTCCCGTTAGGGGTTTAGTGTCATACCATCATAACATATATGAGAAGAACATAGCCTGTGCCATGCCACTGTTCTTTGAATAAATGTGTTTAGTTCCGATGCAAAGACCCTATAAGTGAATCAATATTAACGCCAAAATATTCAATCTTTAAAAACCTGACAACAGTATCGTAACTATATCCCTTCTTGATAAATCTATTTAAAGGTTTTGTTAGTTTCTGAGGTAAATATTGACATTTTTGTGCTTTATAAAGAATAGTTCCATACAAAAATTGGATGTGAAATACCTGAACGTATAGAAGTCTGCATGTTGAGCTATACTTACGAAGGATGTCCTTATACCGATGATAAAATTTATTAAAATTTTTGACTAGTTTGTGATATCGAAAACTCTGGTGTAATAATTTTTCAGTAATACATAAATTTCTCTCGTTAAGATCTTAAACATTGTTACATACACAGGCGAATCATAAATTTTCAATTGGTTTTTTTTATTCCCAAAGATCTTTTTGCAATTAATCTGAATAACATTTGTACCACACTGTTCGGTTTATGGGGAAAATTTAAAATGTATGAATAACATTTATTGGGGAAATATGTATAATCTAAATAAAGTGCTTTACACTAGCAATTACCGACAATATATTGTAAGTACTTTAATTTCGCCTAATTGTGGTGTTTCTATATATGGTTAAAATGCTTTACATATTTATTACTACTGACAAAAGTTAAAATATGAAATATTGATCAAACAATTGAGTGTGATTCATATCATCACGCTTCCGATCATCAATTCAAAATACATATAAGTCATTTTAATATTAAAAATAATTAATTAATCTTTTTTTTTGTCAAATATTTAAAAAATCGTGTTACTCTTTCCTTTGTTAAAACGTTAACACACAGTCTCTTTATACTCCCCAACGCTTAAAACGAATCTTGGTTACACCATCCGCCTCGCTTTTACTAGTTCAGAACAGTACTAGTGAGCCATCTGTCTGCACACAAATATATACAAAAGATTCTCTGCAACTTGTTTATCATGTATTATGACTATGTTCTTTCAGCTCAAATCATACCGTTATATATCGTACATATTATTTTTATAAAATTTTCACATATACCAGTACTTATATCTCATTTAATACACGGCAATTGGGTGTTAAATTTATTGAAATGAAATTAAAGGTTTTTGCAATGATTGCTTACTTCGTTATATGTTAATGACGACACATTTTCCCTACGGTAGTTTGTCCGGATCAATCTTACATAACCTGTGTATAGAAAAAACAAATTGAAGCAAGCACGACGATAAACTACATTTTGACAGATTATGTACCACAGTTTAATTAAATGGATGTTTCCTGTGGGTTTTACTTTGTACAATGTGAAATTCAAATAATCAAGCTAGATTTGAATCGAGTATTTAAGAAATATGTTTAATCTTTTAAAAGTGATAAAAACGCGAACTTTTGAATTTGTTTTTCCTAATTTTAATGTTATATCTGTGAAAAAATGAAAAATATATTTGATTATCTTGATCGAACTCATTCGCATTTCTGCAAAAATGGAAAACTTAATGATCCTTAATGCATAGTTTTCTTTAGTTGGTATTATACTGTAGTCTATTCTGCATATTTTTGGCTTAATATACTTCTTGAAAAAGATTTTCAAAACAATTATTTGACAACTATATACAACAAATTATTATTCATATACGTTTGTCTTCTGATGATAAAGATTCGTCGACCAGAAATTATAGTGGGGATATGAAAACCAAGGTTATACATTCAACATTGAATACTGGTAAAATCATTTACTCCTTGAATTAATAACTAAAGTGTATTAAATATATTTAAAATATATTGGATTCAAAGCCAGTAGTTTGATATTTGGCGATAAAATAATTAGTAAGCCTTTACATTCATAATACTGTGTACACATAATAAAATGCTAAAATCGAAAATCAAAGCATGAAAATATCAGGCATGTCTTGTACAAAAGTTTGCAAAACGATCATATCGCGCATTTTGAAATCAACAGTTTGAATAACTTCAAACATTTCCTACTACTGGTTAGTAAAATTAGTACCATATTAGATTTTAAAATCATAACTTATTCACTTTAAATACATTTTTTCAGATTTTGAAGAACGATCCAACAGAAATAAGTCTAAAACAGACATTCAATTATTGCAGACAACATTTTCAGATGTAACTATAGGTAAATATTCAACTGTGACATTTTCAAAATGTTTGTAATATACTATGATCATACCGGACATATTATAAGCTTAACAAACAACTTTTACAGATTCCCCGTTAATAAATAATTCAGAAACTCAGTTTAAGACACCCTTAGACGAAGTTGATTCAGATGAATTTGGCTATAATTGTATGTCTCTTATGGTTCCTGACGTGAATACATCTTTTTTTAACATCTCTGGCTTCCACAAATTTAGGTGTAAGGGTTCCGAATGACAGTAAATTCATAAAAGCGTTTCGGACACACGAAAGTGCTGTTTTCATTCATACTTATATCTTCAATTAAGACCCAACAATATCTATTTCAAAATTTACACCAAGATAACGACTTCATCTTTGCAACGAGGAATACTCCGTTCAATAGCTTAATTTTTCTAGTAGACTTTTTGTGATGAAATTGCGAGTTCGGTCTCACGCGTAAATCATTTGAATTTTATATCAATGTTCACTTGCGCCCATGTCTACATATATATAAAATTGAAATCGTCATGAACATAAACTTGAACGAAATATACAAATGCATTAAAAAAGGTGATAATGAAACAAAAATTGAGATAATAATTGGGTTAACATTATGACATACATTTATTTTCGTCTTGTATGGTTGAATTTTTTAGCAATAATTAATAATTAAGGACCAAAGCCAGTGGCATCATTGTTAATTTAGAAAACTGTCGTAAATTTTGAAATGTTTTTTTAAAAAGCAGTAATAACGCAATTCACAAACGTTGACGTCAAAATCACATCACTTATCACGCAACTGGTCACATTCTAATTTTTTTTTCCAAATAATCATTACACTATAGCAGTTGGAAAATGTAAGATTTTCAGAAACCAACTCGTTCGACTTTATATTACTAGTAAATAGTTTAACTGCATTGATGCATTTATGTTCATTTAAGGGGCACTAGCTGAAAAATTCATGTTTACCGATTTGAATCAAATTCTAATATTTGATCTATAAAGTAAAGGCAACAGTAGTATACCGCTGTTCAAAATTCATAAATCGATAAAGAAAAACAAAACCGGGTTACAAACTAAAACTAAGGGAAGCGTATCAAATATAAGAAAACTACGACCCAATAGAGACACAAAACCGAAATGTAGCACACATAAACGAACTATCATGTAACAATGGCCATTTCACTGACTTGGTACAGGGCATTGTATGAAAAAATGGTGGGTTGAACCTGGTTTTGTGGCATGTCAAACCTCCGGCTTTAATGGCAGTGTTAATTAAAACATCAAAATGACAACATTACACGACTTGCAAGTGAATAATTCATTATCACTGTTTTATAGTTTATTTTGACAATATCGAACCATACTCGATTCAAAAGGCGATATAGTATTTCGCTATTCTACTTTCATAAATGATTGAACAAAAAAAATATATATTCTATCTCGTAGCTAGTGCCCCTTTAAGGCATTTGATTCTCATAAAACAAATTATCATTGCATTTTAAAAGACTGCCTTTAAATCTTAAAATTAGATTTTTCATTTGGTTTTAGGCTTCATTATGGTAGGAATTGGATTTACTATTATTGTCATAACTACTGGTGTTTTGGCATTACTGTGTAATCGATTTCGTAAACCAAATATATTACCAGTACGACAAAAACAAACACTTTTCCTCCCGGGATCTTCGGATAAAACTGAGAAGAAGTTTTGGAATACAGACATTGATCATCATACTATACCTACTTTGCCCATTGATGAAAACATCGGAAATTATGTGTATAATAATGATATATTTGAACTAGAATCAAGATCTAAATGCAAGAAAAGAGTTAAAACACCACAATTTTCACAAAATACATTAACACAGGGATACTATTTACAAAGTGAAAAATGCGATTCCAAGTTGGAAAGCCATGTCTTTCTACCTATTGAATCACGATATGAATATTTTGAAATTGGCGAAGAACTGTCCACCAATTTATCATATGATAATGCAAACTTCTCGTACGAAGATCTAATTGCAAGAAAACAGTACTTATATTTGCCAATAAATCAAAGTATAAATAGTGAAAACATTGACGGGAATTCAACAGTTAGCCCAACTGATTATAGCTATATAGACGGGAAGTCATCATTTCAACTTAATGAGTATGGCTATATAGACGGAAATACATCATTTGAACCTATAGATTATGGATATATTGACGGACGGTCATCATTTGAACGAGCTGACTATGACTATATAGACGAGTAGTCATATATATTTTATTGTGACACTACCACTTTACAACGGGGCAAGCGCCAGCGGGGTACTGACATCTGCGTCATCAAAAATGCACATCATAGTATTTACAATCAACTTTATATGATTGTAGTAAAAATGGTATAAGATACTTTCAAAAGGCGTTAAAAGTCTTATAAAAACATTAACGCTAAAATATCATAATAAATTGGTTATTTCGTAAAAGTACATTACAGTGACAATTTACTGCTGGTGGAGATTTATTTCCCCGAGGGTATCACAAGCCCAGTAGTCAGCACTTTATGTGCTGACATGAATTGTCATTGATATTGTTATATTTATGAATTTACGGTTTACAAATTTTTGATTTTTTTGAAATATTAAGGCTTTTCTACCTCAGGCATAGATTACCTTAGCTGTATTTGGCAAAACTTTAAGAAATGTTGGTCCTCAATGCTCTTCAACTCCGTACTTTATTTTGCCTTTTTCTTTTTTTTTTGATTCGAACGTCACTGATGAGTCTTTAGTAGACGAAACGCGCGTCTTGTGTATACTAAATTTAGTCCTGGTATCTATGATGAGTTTATTCTATATGCATAAATACTTTGAAATCTTTCATCCATAAAAGATAAAAAAAAAAATCAAATTTAAAACTAAAAACGTTTACACAGAGTTCAACGTTAAACATTGGAAATCTTATCAGTTTGAAAAGAACGTTCATTCATTACGTTAACAAGGTATTTTTAACGATCTTATCTAAACTAGTCCCTAAGTCTGAAGAATACAAGTAGCCCAGATCGCCTATCATGAACTGTATTTGTGATAAGGGTGGAAACTCTGAAAAACAGATATCCATTTTCAAATTCTCGAAACAAGCTTGTATGTCAGAACTTGTTCATTTTCTGATAGCCGTGAAAAAAGGACAATCTAACATAACGTAAAAGATATTGTCAATCGCATTTGAGGTACATAGCTGACACTCACTATTTGTTGTCAGATTCATTGGTTGAAGCGTTGCATTTATAGGCAGACAGTTCGTTCTAGCCAAAATGTTTTAGCCTTGTTGAGCATCATATGTAGAACTAATTGATTTCTGACTTTGTAGACGGAAAGTCCTCATTTAACTGCTTATTATGACTACTAGTATATAGATATGTAGTCATGCTTAATGTCATCCTTTAAATCTTTAAAGTATTGTATTAAGAATGAATGCTTATTATCAATAAAGAAATTATGTTCAGTTATTTCTATAGTCTATTAATTTAATCACTAGGAATTAAACAGTTAATATAGAAATCCCCTTTACCACCTGTATCGAACACTTTATGTCATAGAAAATGCCTTTCTCGCAAGTTGATAAAAAGTGCTTTAACATTTCCATCTTCTTCCATCATGTCCATTATAAAAACAAAAACAAAAAACCTAGACTAAACTGTTTATAACCGGATGGTCTAGATATTTTGGATAAATGTCTCTCTAAACTTGCTACTTCCAACTTTTCGGTTATACATGTATATACACGGATTAAAGTAAAATAAAATCATACAAAATTAAACACATATTACTGTTTATGCTGATCTTCGCCTTTACGCTTTTGTTAGGTGTTCATTGATAAAGTAAAAATGTAATATTGTACATTGACCAGTCACAAGCTGTAGAATAACGGGTTTCCGTCATTATTATCGAAAAAACAACTCAAAGTATGTATAGTATAGCTATGTAGACTTACAAAATTACAGTAGGAAAAAGTAAAATCACAAAAACACTGAACTTAAAGGAAAATCAATAAGGATAATCCATAATCACATGGCTAAACGTAGTTTGATTTTAACCAAAACTTTTATAACGGAAAAAAAACCCAATAATCCTTGTTACGACGAGAAAAAAGTATAACAATTATAGTAGTAAAATTTGAGCAAAGAATGTAGGTCAAGTTGTCTTTTAATAAGTTACAATTATTTTTATGTAAGTGTGGAATAATGTTCATTCATAATGAGGTTGTGCATGCAATGATTTCTTTTAGGCTTTCGAAAGGGAATGCATTGGCATAAAAATGAAATTTTGGTATGCATACATGTATTTACGTTTCGTCAATGTCTATTAGATATTAGCTGTATAATACATAATTATGTCCTCACAACAGTTATCTGTCGAAGTAATGTTGAATGTCCATCTTGTATCGTTCGCCCCTCTTCTAGTATACTGAAGGATATTTTCAATCAACATATGCATTATCAAAAGGTTGACATAATGACTTCCCGTCTGTATAGTCATGATCAATAGGTTCGTATGAAAAGTTCCCGTCAATATTTTCACCTTTTATACTTTGATTCAAAGACACACACGTGTAATGTTTCTTTCTAATAAGCCATCGTACGAATACAATGCACGTTTGAATGGTTAATTACTCCAAGACATTTTAACAACGTCAATTTATTTATAAATTGGGTAAATTGATAGATATACTTAGCTACTCAATGATCCTCAACATTGCGTAACTTTGCTTATCGTATATTTCAAAATTTTAATGAAGGATAACAAAGGTACAGTTTTGACTATTACAAATAAATCGATATAGATTGTTGGTTCATGACAAATGTTTAAGCCAATTGAAATGACTATACAATTTCTCATAGTGAACTTTTCATATCTAGATAACTTATATGGAGTATTTTTAGAAGTCCGTTATAGATTACTGTCTGTTGTCAGCGAGGACTACATGTTGAAGACTTTGCATTGACCTGTAATGGTTTACTTTTACAAATTATGACTTAAATGGAGGGTTGTCTAATTGGAACTCATACAACACCTTTTTATATCTATATAAATCTTTTGTTACAATAGTACAGTACAGTTTCTATGGGATGACAGTGGTAGAGGGTTCATACTGTCATAAACATATATTGCACAAAGGTTTATTGATCGTAAGGTTTAAAAAGTCTCTTTGAACTTGAATGTAAACATGTATGTTTAATGACAGTACTATTTTTGTGTATCTTGTGTATGAAGGAAGCGTAATAAGGCTTTCTCTTAATATTGTGGCCTTTTATCTATGTAGTGCATTGAAAGATATTTCTGATATTACACAATACAGTGCAGTGTGATACGAAAATCTGCGTTGATTGGATTGGCTAATCAAGCAACATAAGACGACATCACGGCATAAACATTGGCGATTCATAAGGTCATTGATGACTATCAAAGGTTATGAAGATTATTATATCTTCCCTTGCATGGACATCTGTGAATATTCTTCTTTGATAATATAAATTACACACATATTTTTCGAGCGACAATATTTTTTTTAGTATATTTTTAATCATTCTGTAGCGTACAAGAAGTCTACAAAAATGTGACAATGTGTTGCATAATCTGTGTGCAGATTATAAAAAAGGTATGTTAATTTATTATGTATCTAGTCTTTATTCAATTAATATAGTAAAGAGCTCGTACATATTTTTTTGCAAAATAAGGGAATGACCATTTATCTTAATGAAAAGGTTGGGTTCTTCATAAAATAAAGATATTGATCAAAATAAATATTGTGATAAAACAGATGAGAAAAAAAATGTCTTCTGAATCCAGATTTTCACCATATGATACCTTATAGTGTTTGTGAAGAAATAATTTGATTGATAACGTCAAAAAAACTATAAAGAAATTTTGACTTGTACAAAAAACCATAACCCCTTTTTTAAAGGTTAACTGGTTGCTCCCTTAGTCTAATCGTCAGAGTATACATATTTAGAAATATCGCAAAAAGAGACATCAATAATATATCCCAAGTGATGCAACATTGCTTGAACTCTGCTTGGTGTACATGTGCCATCGTCCAAGAAATGATGATCATTGTAACTTTCGAATGACAAACTAAGGAGACACTTTTTTGTTTGTTCGAAAATGTTTCCACTCCCTCTCCCATATTCAAACAATAATTCTAAAATTGAAAACTTATCCTTGAATGCAACTTACACACATTTTATAGAGAAAAGGATAGCTATTTGTACAACTCTCATCTTTTTCATCATAAGACTATTTGTTATGGCCATTTTTTTTATTCATTCATTATTTTTTTTATTTTCTGAGTGTCTACTGTTTTATATTTTAGTTTTGTTTTATCATTTAATCATACCACGTATTTTATTTTATCATTTCATCAAACCCCGTATTTATTTCATTTTTTTTTTATAGAAAAATAAAGAAGAATGATTAGAATAATCAACCTGTTCAATACATATAACCTATTTTTCAGAGCCAGTGATGTTCTATGTAATAATAAAGAACTGAAGATTCGATCTACAAGAAGATTCCACTGTGGTTTTTGAGGAGCTAGTTATCAACAAGGGTCATCATTACAATCAAACAGTGGAATTTTTGTAGCTCCAAAAAGTGGTATTTACCTTTTCTCCTGGACCGTCTCAACAGAAACAACAGGATACATAATAGCTGAACTGGTCATAGAGAACAATGTAATATCTTCAACTGGAAATACAGATACAAATGGCGGATATCAATCAGCGTTAATGACAGCTTTGGGTATAATGGAAAAGAATGACCACGTTTTCATTAGAACGACAGGGTTTGGGACCACTAACAGTTTTAGAAGTCGAGACAATTATCCACTATCGTCCTTTCTCGGAGTTCTGACCAGTAACGAACTGTAGAGCTTCGTCTTCGACACACTGTTAATCTAATTACTGATATTCTATTGTTCATAGTATGATATTATTACATCGATATGTACGAATAAAATGCCGAGTTATAAATTAGTAGCACGTTTATATTAGTATTTGTTTTACCCCTTTTCAAAACTTAAAACACTTCACCTTGCCCGGACTTATAATGGCAAGTTTGTAAGGCATGTTCTATCAAAATAAAAACCAGGACCATTAAGACATAACGCACACATGTTTGTGTTTTTTATTCTTTAGTTTTTCTATGTTGTGGCATGTGTACTATTGTTTTTCTGTTTGTGTTTTTCATTTTTAGCCTTGGCTTGTCAGTTTATTTTAGATTTATGAGTTTGACTGTCCCTTTGGTATCTTTCGTTCCTCATTTTCAGTAGGACATTCGCGTGATTATATTGACATAAAAAAAAATGTAGTATGATTGCCAATGAGACAAATCTTTTTCAAAGACAAAAAAAAAACTATAAAAATTACTTTAAACGGAAATCATCGCATCAAATCAATACCGCGCATGATTTATTTTTTTGTATAACCGATTGCGAGAAGCATACATCTCAGAGGACTCGAAATTAAATTTGTATTGTTTCTATATTCGTAGATCATCTTAAGCAATCATGAAATGAATGGATTAATGTAAGAAAACAGCTTTTGTTTTAGAATAGTTTTATTGATATATATTAGAAATTTCTTGGCATTCTAAACGGATGAATATAAAGACAGAAGAATTCATTTACCTGTGTATAATATTACGTAATGTGTTTGAGCTTTTGATCTTGCCATTTTATAAGGACTTTATGTTTTGCATTTCACGTGTAGCTCGGTTGTTATGTTATTTTACTTCTTTGAATTACGCGACTAGTGAAACAGAAATTGTCGAACCTTTTGACGTCTCAGCAATCATTGTGTTTTTTATGTTCTTCTTTACCTTTAATTTATGTATCTTGCAGGATACACAAATACAAATCATTACAATGCTAATCATTACAGTAAGTACTTAGACACATGCAATCGCTGAAATGATGAGAAGAAGTAATTAAAAAGAAGATCTTGTTTGAATTTAGAAATTTTCTTCTGTAATGAAAGTAAAAGCCTGATTTTTTTATTATGTTGATGAGCGGTTCATTTGAGAATGTGTTAGTGATATGGTGTTTTATTGCATTGTATTTATTGATGTTTTGTGCAAGTTTAGCTTTTTGATATTAATTAAACCCGTCCTAGCCTGGTTTTGAGTACCAAGAAAGCAAATGCTCTTATCAATTTATTTAAAAAAAGGATTAAACCTTGATTTATAGCTAGCTAAACCCCTCACTTGCATTACAGTCATATAAAATTCCATTATAATGTAAAGTTAATTATCCTTGATATTTCACTGTAAATTGAAGGAAAAAAAATATGACATAATTGACGTTGATAAATACTGAAATTTTGCCAAAATCTGTCAAATGGAATTATAAGGTATCTGGTATATACCAAACAGCAATTTGACAGATTAATGCAAATGCAAAGTTTGTAATGACAATGTATCCGTTGAGGACGAAAAACATTTTTTAGTTAAATGTCCTTTATATTTGTGTGAAAGAAACAATGCCTTCGCTGACTTTCAGCAACGTAACAACATAGACTTTTTCGTTCTTTCTGATGACGAAATACTTATTAAATTGCTAACTACAGACTGTAAACTAGTGTCAAACTATATATTCAATATTTCAAAAATCAGAACTCAGTTACTTTCTCATTGTGATATTTAAATAATCTTGTTTTAAAATGTTCTTGAAGTATTAATTTCATATCTTCTATATTAGCGCAAATTATAGATCTAAATTAAAATCTAACGACTGCTTGCATTGCAAGTTTATGATGCTTTTCTTTGATTTAAGTTTGCAGTCTTCAAAAGTTTTTATGTTCAAGACAAGTGTTTACACATATAAGAATCATGCACCGCATGTGTATGTGACGCTTATGTTAAACACCCCGTTTATACTGATTGCAAACCTATGAATCTCCAACGAAACGCCATTGACCTTTAACGTGAAATTAAAATTTCTATGTTGTGATGTTATATTATTGTTTCAGAAAAAGGGAGAAGGTTTGATACCATTAAAACATTTAATCCCGCTGCAAATGTTTGCACCTGTGCTAAGTCAGGAATCTGATGTACAGAAGTTGTCGTTTGTTTATGTTATTTATACGTGTTTCTCGTTTCTCGTTTTTTGTTTATTATATAGATTAGACTGTTGGTTTTCCCGTTTAAATTTTTGTTTTGTAATTTTGGGATCCTTCATAGCTTGTTGTTCGGTGTGAGCCAAGGCTCTGTGTTTAAGGCCGTTCATTGACCTATAATGGTTTCCTTTTATAAATTGTTATTTGAATGGAGAGTTGTCTTATTGGCACTCACACCACATCTCCCTATACCTACATGTACATGTACATCTTCACGTGAAATAACATCGACATATTCTCACGTGAAAGTATAATCACATAAACTATTCAAACAAAGATTGTAAAAGTAATTCTAACTTTAGAGAAGAGGGACGAAAGATACCAAAGGGACAGTCAAACTCATAAATCTAAAACAAAATGACAACGCCATGGCTAAAAATGAAAAAGACAAACAGAAAAACAATAGTACACGTGACACAACATAGAAAACTAAAGAATAAACAACACGAACCCCACCAAAAACTAGGGGTGATCTCAGGTGCTCCGGAAGGGTAAGCAGATCCTGCTCCACATGCGGCACCCGTCGTGTTGCTTATGTGATTACAAATCCGGTAAATAGTCTAATTCGGTAGGTCAAATTCATGAAAGGGAAGGGGATTGTAGTTACGACGTAAGGAACATATCCGATATCATTTGTGAAACGGTTATTCCATAACGGTCAACCAACTCGTGATGGCGTCCGTAAAATTTACGAAGGGATGAATTCAACTTCACCATTTGGAACTCTTGTTTTAATAGCTTCCTTGTGAGCATTAACCCTCTATCAAGAAAATCATGATAGGAAATGCAAGCACGGGAATATCGTATCAATTGGGAGATATATACCCCGTATGCAGGTGCTGCTGGAATGTTGCTACTTAGAAATGGAAAGTTCACAATTGGAAAGCTGAAATCATCTCTTTTGTCGTAAAGTTTTGTCTTCAACCGACCCTTATTGTCAATTTCTAGATGTAAGTCAAGATATGATGCCGACTTAACTGTATCTGTAGTATCCTTTATCTCCAATTCGATGGGATAGATGCGACCACATTAAATGATTATTAAACTAACGCAATCTTTGTAATTATGAGATAACTAACTTTTTAACAACCTCCCCCTGGAAAATATATTGATCTTGATTCCATATTCCTTGAAATAAAAAAATCCAAACTACTCACAAAATACCACCCCATTTTCCAAAAGAAAGAAAGAAAAATGAAAACATAATAAAATTGAGAATGGAAATGGGGAATGTGTCAAAGAGACAACAACCCGACCAAATAAAAAAAAAACAGCAGAAGGTCACCAACAGGTCTTCAATGTAGCGAGAAATTCCCGCACCCGGAGGCGTCCTTCATCTGGCCCCTTAACAAATATATACTAGTTCAGTGATAATGAACGCCATACTAATTTCCAAATTGTACACAAGAAACTAAAATTAAAATAATACAAGACTAACAAAGGCCAGAGGCTCCTGACTTGGGACAGGCGCAAAAATGCGGCGGGGTTAGACATGTTTGTGAGATCTCAACCCTCCCCCTATACCTCTAACCAATGTAGAAAAGTAAAAGCATAACAATACGCACATTAAAATTCATTTCAAGAGGAGTCCGAGTCTGATGTCAGAAGATGTAACCAAAGAAAATAAACAAAATGACAATAATACATAAATAACAACAGACTACTAGCAGTTATTGTTTTTTGTTTTTTTTTCGTATGTTGTTTTTAATTTGTAGCGTCAGGGCTTTTGATAGCTATTTTTGTCGGTGTGTCATTTACTCACGTTTCAAAGGCGTATGGCAACCTATAGATGCTACTTCTTCATTTGATTTCTGGTGGAGAGTCGTTCATTTGTAGTAATCACACAATATCTACTTAGAAGCAATTATTTAACTTTAAAAAAAGTGGGATGCTTATGTTTTTTTTTGTCCGAGTCAGAAATGAATGTAAAGAAAGCAGCCGGTTCGTTTTTTTATATTCGATATTAAAATTTAGTGGAAATCATCGATATTGAAACATTCTAAAACACAAAAAGCATGATACTTAGAGTTAAAAGAGTTAAAAGGGGTGAACAAATATTGAGGAAATTGTTGTTTTAACCCTTTCAAACTATCGTAAATTCTCGTATGTATCAACGATCATAATAGATATAAGAAGATGTTGTATGAGTTCCAATGAGACAACTCTCCATCCAAGTCACAATTGTTTTAAAAAAGATAAACATTATAGTTCAAAATTCGGCCTTTAACACGTATCATTGGTTCACACCAAACAGCAAGCTATAAAAGGGCTAAAATTACTAGTGTATAGCCAGTCAAGGTCGTTAAACACTTCCAGTTAGTTAGTGTAAAACCATTCCAACAGGAGAAAAATCGGTCTAATCTATATACAAAACGAGAAAGGAGAAACACATATGAACCACATCAGTACACATAAGTCTACTACATGTACCCACAACACTTTATGATAGAGAGCTATAAATAGCAATGTCTTCGGACACAAACTAAATACATCATTTTCAAAGCTTACGGTTTAAATGTATTAGACGTGTTAGGAAAGTAGAAACTACCGTTGGCGCTCGTGTTGAATGGAAGATGAATACAATATGATGTGGGGGTCATCTCAAAAATCATTAATACTCTAAATTTTTTTTATTACCTGTATGGCCACTGGAATACGGTATTTATAGTGTAGAAGACATAATCAATCGAGCATTGTTAAAGAACCAAAATTATTTATCAAATGTGAATTTTAAAATCAGTTACTTGGTACATTTATAAATTGAAGATAATTATAACGATGAAAATAAACTCATCATAGATACCAGGACTAAATTTTGCATATTATTTTGAAAAAGGGGGGATATTTTAATTTTATTCACAGAACCAACAAACAAAAATAATGGAATAAGGGTTTTGGCCCGCATGATCTCTGATCAGTGGAATCAAACTTTCTTTTTGCTTTCATTCTATTTTGGAAAACACAAATCCTTTTTTTCACAATTTGAATGCTCGATGATTTATTTTAAAATGCAATTTGGGATCTGTTGTTATCTTGCCTAGTAACGTAGCACTGTTTGATTGGGTAGCAGATGAGGATTTAGAGGGGGCCTAGGGGGTCCGCTCCCGCCCTTTTCTTGGAATAATTTGGGTGATCATATAGTTAAACACTCAAGCATGACCGGAGCGGGGCCCCCTTTGAGGCAGTCAGTGGGCCCTCACTTATAAAAAATTCTGGATCCGCCACTGGGTAGCTTTTGCATGGTCAATAAGGTTCCCAACGACTCTGACTGTCTCTAAACGTCTTATTGCGTCGACCCTGATACTTTCTTTTGTTCTTATATTTATATTTCTGTTTTACCTCGGCGTTTACCGTATTAATTAATGTTTCTTATATGTTGTAACAATTGGTGGATAATTGACCTTTGACCTATAAACTTAAAAATGAATTGAGCTCTGGATTTTCACAAGCCTGATCAGACTATTTATAGTTCTTGGATTAGTTCGAATAAAATTATATATTCAAAACTCAAACTCTTAACCCCCGTTTGTGATCACAAACAACATCAGTTAGTTTACTAGAAATATTCCTTCCTCACCTTCAGTGTCGCTTTTCCGTTTTTTGCCAAAGCCTGTTTTTAACCAGAGACATAATGCTTACTGTTACTAGGTTAATGTAATGGAGAATGCTGATTTATATTCGGGGAGAATAATGAAAAAGGTATGATTACACAAAAAAATCAGTGTCGAAATTTGAGTGAATTGCCTCACTTGTCTCATTGGTAGTTACAGCCTTGATGAAGGCTTAAGTATATGACAAGCTAATTCAAAATATGTCAAACTATAACGAGTTTGGAGTGTTAGCAATGATATCAAATAAATTCCAACTGTGACCTTGACCTTCCGAACGTATAAGGTAACGTTTTATTTTTTTGCAACGTGATAGCCGTTTTTTATTTCACGTTCAACGTGTTTTTACTTTTTTATTTGACATTCAGTCGTGCACGAAGTGCCTAGTTCAACGTGTTCTGCTAATTTAATTTTACGTGCAACGTGATTTTCAAATGCTTAGTTTGCGTGATCGGTATTTTTAAAATAAATTTCAAACACTAGGCAGGGATCGTCAAGAAACACATTGATTGAATTTTGTTTTTGTGATAAGTCAGATGTTGTTCATTTATTTGCATTTCCAAATGTCCAGACGATCGTTATATACTTTTTAAAGTCGTAAATCATTTTATATCGTATATCGTAAATATGTATACTAAATAAGAAAAAAATAAGTAAAACAGAGAGTTTATACAATGGGGCAGTGACTCAATCATAAAATGTTCACATCAAAGTCGTTAATTTTCGTGCAACGTTCATGACAGAAATTATTTCATGTTCAACGTTTTTTTTCCGTGCAAGCACCACCTTTACCACCCTTGTACATGTATAAGTGGACATTAGATTTATTGATTATCAATCTCAATCTGAGATAACCGATTATCAATCCGAGATTACATGTTTGTCAATCTGATATCACAGATGAAAAATATTAGATTACGGAAAATCAATCCGAGATCATAATTTGAGATCATGGATTGTCAATTCGATATCACGGATAACTAATCCGAGATGACATATTATCAGTCCGAGATCACGGATTTGTGTGTGTGTGTGTGTGTGCCCTTTATGGCTTTGTTATACATACGACTACACCATTTTACTTTATTTTAACAAGATGCTAAAACAAGATAAAGACTTAGTATTCACAAGACTAATATTAATTTATCTAAAAAAATATTTCTTGAACCTTTCCTGATTCTTGAAAAAATAATTTATCTTCTCCTGCGTACTCTAACAGTTGTTTAAAATTCATCAAACACGTAATAGGTAACAAAATTGTTGTACTCATTGAGATGGTCCCCACATCATATTGTATTCATCTTCCATCCAACACTAGCGCCAGCAGCAGTGTCGACTTTCCTAACACGTCTATTAAAACATATAATGATTAATTTTGATTTATATTTCAGGAATATGGGGATTGGTGAATAATGCTGGGATTGTTGGGTCACCATTACCAGTAGAATGGTTGTCAAGGGAGGACTATCAGGAAACGTTAGCAGTAAATACGTTCGGAATGATAGAGATGTGCCGAGTTTTTCTTCCATTACTTCTGAAAGCTAACGGTCGTATTATCAACATGTCAAGCATTGCGGGGAGAATAGCTATTGCCACAGCACCTTATACAATATCAAAATATGCTGTAGAAGGATATTCAGATGTATTAGGTAGGCTAAGTAATATACAAAATATACTAAGTTTCTAACTCTTAACTATTTTTATAGCTGACTATGCGGTATGGGCTTGAATCATTGCTGAAGGCCGTACGGTTACCAATAGATGTAAATTTCGGTGTCTTTTGGTCTCTTGTGAATAGTTGATTGGTTTGCAATCACACCACATCTTCCCTTTTAATATGTATGCGAAATGTATTGTTTTTTTCACTGTTATTACAGTTTAAATAACAATCCAATCTTCTTTTATGGTTAATACTCTTCGTGTATTTAAGTTGTCCGACCTAACATTACTTCAGTCACATGATATTTCAGGTATTTTAAGACTTATCATCGTAGGGTGATAATGCATGTCAGTAAACCTATATATATAAACGTCTGGAAACGCAAGCAATTACACATCTTTATATTATAGGAGGTGATTTATTTCCCGTTGTGATAAATTCCTATTATCTCAGACTTAAAACAACCGTTTATTTTTTCTATTCCTTTTGTCGGAACATCACCTGAAACTTCTAGCTGACATTTGCGCCTTTATACTTTTTGTAATTGTTTAGGTGTATCAACATTTAAATGTCCGGTTGCATTTAAGAATTGAATGCTTCTTTTTGTAACTTCATTTGGGTATAAAAGCGTTGACCGAAGTACAGTTTGGTAAGATGCGCGGAGTGGAAGCGCTTCATTCTAAAAATGTGCGCACGGTCAACTCTTTTACAACTTTACGAAGTTACAAAAAGAAGCATTCAATACTTATAATTACATTTTTTAGCTAGGATCATGAAATCACGAATTTCATCATTTTTTTATTTAATTCACCTGTGCACTTTATTGTGGTACCTCGTGTTATCATGAATGAAAAAGTTTTATTGAGTGATGCAATTGCTTAAGGAATAACACGTGATGTGCAGTTTGCCAATCAGAATAACGTATTATTGTGAAACATACATCTAATGTAATCATTTAGAAATATTTGTTTGTATCAATCGTGTCAAAAGGACGAACTGTCAACTAATATCATGGAAATAGTACATTGTACATATTGTTATCTATTTTTGTATTTCGAGCTAAACACAGTCAAATAGAGGAAATAACTAAGATGAACGAATAGTGTACAGTGGTAATCCTAAATACCAATGATTTGTGGACAGAGAATGATACCATTAACAGATTTATTTTTTATGAAGTTGTCGGTGCAATAGTTTTATCCGTGTCCGTCATTCAGAAACAAACCATTAAATGTACATATATTTTTTTTCTTAACGCCTTGAGATATTGAGCTGATATTTGGTATGCGATGAGCTAACCATGATGAGTTGCAGATGACGTTTAAGTTTCGTTCCGCTCCGTCAATTTTTGCCGAAACTACGGTCTCTGGACTTTGATAAATTGTTGAAAATTACAGTTATACGGAGTTATTTTTAAACTTCTTGAAATATTGGGCTGTTTTTTGGTATGTGAGCTAACCATGATGAGTTACAGGTCATTATGGCCCCGCAACGAAGTTGTCGGTAAAATATAGTTTTACCCTTGTTCGTCATTCCGTCATTTCGCCATTTCGCAACAAACCATTATGCGGAGTTTTTTTCTAAACGCCTTGAGATACAATGTATTGAGGTGATTTTTGTAATTTGAGCTAACCATGATGAGTTTCAGATCAAGATTAAGTTAAGTTACGCTCCGCTAATTTTTGCCGAAATTACGGGTTTTAGACTGTGATAATTTATTGAAAATCACAGTTATACGGAGTTTTTTTTTCTAAACCACTTGAGACATTTTTGGCTGATTTTTGGTATGTGAGTTAACTATGATGAATTATGGATCAAGTTTAAATTTCGTTACGCTCCACTAGTTTTTTTTTGCCAAATATCAGACTAAATCGTTGAAAATCACAGTTATACGGATGTTTTTCTAAACGCCTTCAGAAATTAGGCTGATTTTTTTCCCGCACCGCTAATTTCTTTGTAATTTACGTGCTTTGGACTTTGATAAATTGTTGAAAATCACAGTTATACAGGCTTTTATTCTTAATGCCTTGAGACATTGGGCAGATTTTTGGTATGTTAGTTAACCATGATGAATTACAGATCATGTTATAAGTTTAGTTCTGCTCAGCTCATTTTTGCCGAAAATTAAGGGTTTAAGACTGAATTTTTTTTGAAAAAAATCACATTTATATGGACTTTTTTCTATACGCCTTCAGATTTTTAGGTGAGTTTTGATATGTGAGACTACCATGATCATGTTTGTGTCCACATAGGTTGGAAATCGTGATTACCTATCACCTGGGACATAGTTACTACGTATGCAAGCTCTACAGGATTGATAATAAAAAGAAATGTAAAGTTCACAACTCTTTTGTCTTAACGCTTGGTTTTCAAACGACACTAATTGTCAAGTTCTAGATGGTAATCACGATAAAGGAAATACCTCGCTGTATCTGTTGTATTCTTTATTTCAAACTCGATTGCAAAGATGCTATGAACATATTCACCAAATTTTGAAATATTTAGCGACTAACAAAAAGACAAAAATTGTCAGTTTTAAATATATAATTGTTATTTTAATTTATTTAGAAATACGGTGCATGTCTGGCACTCCATATTAAACATTCAACTTCTATATAATTGTATATAGTGTATATAATGTAACGGAATGTATGCAGGTTTATACATCATCATTATAACAGAAAGTAAAATTAAAAGATACTGCTAGGTTCATCAGCCTCATGAATAAGGGAACAAATCGGCAAGAAAATGAGCACAGTTGGTTCTCATTGTACTGCAGATTGTTAAAGAACACGTCCTCCAAACATGACACATACATGTATGTTGTCACTCAATCTTCTCATTTTATTTATTCAACATTCGTATTTCAATGTATACTTTGAGGCAATTTGCACAATCCTTAGCTTGAAAAAGAGTTCCGCCACCAATAACTTTTAGTCCATTCTTGAAAAAAATTATATACAAAAAAATTCTGAAACTAATGAACTGAATTAAGACCGTAAAATTATTTCCGTAAACTATATTATATGGTTATAATTAGATATTTGGATAATTCTATTATAGACGTGAGCTTTATCGCAGAGGAGTAACAGTGCATATAATAGAACCTGGACACTTTAGAACAAGAATGTCAGATCCTGATACAATTTGTAATGCAGTCAAAAACAAGTTTAACAGTTTATCAACACACATGCAGATATATTATGGAAAGGAGTATGTTGAAAAGGGCAAGTAACTTATTTTTCTAAATAATATTAAAAAAAAATCAAAAAAATCTGAATATTTTGTAAGAGAAGTTGACATGTATTATGTATAAGTTTAACCGACAAAACTGTCTTAAATAAGGAAATACATTCATCAATCCTGTGTAAACAATGTACTCTATGATCATACGGCATCAATTAATAATAACTTGAATGCTTACAGTATCCATATGATTTCGTGAATAACCCAACATATTATCAACTTCTCAGCATTCGTCATATACAATTAAGAGTCAAAGCTTTGTTGGTAAAATGTTATGGTTGAATAATTTGACAGTTTAAGCACATAGGCGGCAGAAAATAGGTAGTTTATCACTCGAAAGTCTTAAATCTATTGAGAGAAAACAAATCCGGATTATGAACTAAGACAGAGCGAAACATATCAATTATAAGAGGAAACCAACGAAACAAAAACAAAACCTGTCATCCCTATCTCTCTGCTGATTCAATTTTGTTTAAAGCGAGGATAACATTATGATTTTGTTTACTTTCAGTACAGAAAGTTATTCGGACAGGAATTGATTACATAGGTTCACCTAGAGTGAACCTAGTCTACGAAGCTTATATCCATGCACTTACAGCAAAACACCCACAGCATCGCTATCTAGTTGGCTATGATGCTAAACTTTTGTTTCGGATTCTTTGGAATTTACCAGAGTGGATGAGTGATTATGTACTAAGTCAAGGTAGACCAATACCTGCAGCTGAAAAAACTTAATTTATATTATTAGTTGGCGTTAAATAATTGTGTGAATCTTGCTTAATGCATAGAAAATGTTAAATATAGTACTTGTTTGAATTGTACAGGTTGTAATTTCTTTTCGTTTTATTTCAAATAAAACAGAACTATGTTCGTTAATTATTTTAGATCACGAAAATTTATAAGAAACTGCTGTTCAAAATCATTAAACATTCACGTTGGCTCATTATAATGGGATCTGCTAAAATCTATGTCACTTCGCCCTATATCTGTAAATTCTTAACTTATTTCTAGTCCAGTTCTCCATAAGAATACCATTTTTAGGGTGTCTGTTGTAGTGAGTACACTAGTCATCGTCACATACGAATAAAATGTAGAATAAGGATCTAGTCATCGTCACATAGAAGTAGAATGTAGAGTAAGGATCACGTCATCTCCACATACGAGTACAATGTAAAATTAGGATCTTGAAATGTAGAATAAGGATCTTGTAATGTAGAATAAGGATCTAATCAGTCACATACGAATAAAATGTAGAATAAGGATATAATCAACGTCTTATACGAATAGAATGTAGAACAGAGATATATGCAGCGAGTAAATGTCCAAGTTAACTTAACGTAGAGTTACAAGTATACCGTTACGTACCGATAATGTTAAATATTTTAAAGACGTCATCAGTTTAAAAGAGTGGGTTTAGACTACCACATTTTAAAACAAAATTAAAAATAGAAATTGTGAATGTGACAAAGAGACAAACACCAGACCAAAGAGCAGACAACAGTCGAAGACCACCAATGAGTTTGCAATACAGCGAGAAATTCCTGCACCAGTTGGCGTGCTTCAGCTACCATCTAAATATCAATGTGTATTAGTTCAGTGATAATGGACGTAATACTAAACTCCGAAATATATAAATAAAATAAAATTAAAAATCATACAAGACTATCCAAGGCCAGAGGCTCCTGACTTGGAACAGGTGAAAAAATGCGTCTGGACATGTTTTTGCAGATCCCTACCATCCCCCTTTACCATTAGGCAATGAAAAATAAAAACACACACAGTACTGAGCATTGTAAAAATCAGTTTGAGAGTCCGATGTCAGACTAGGTATAAACATAACCCTCAAATTAAAATGACAATAATACATAAATTAACAAATTACTACTACCAGTTACTGATATGCCAGCTCAAAACCTCAATTAAACTGATTGAAAACTACGTCTTCATCATATAAATATCAAGCTTTTTAAGGTTTAATATTATATCATCATAAAATATATGAGAAGAGCATAACCCGTATCATGCCAACAACCGGTTTTAGAATAAATGTGTTTATTACCGTTCAGGAGTTATGGTTCTTGAAAGATTGAAAAATGGCGTTTCAAGTCGTGTCCGTGCATTTACGCATGAACTGTTCTACAAAAGCTTCCCAAATTTTAATACGTTGTTACTGGTGACAAAATAGAGGTCAAGTTCAATAATGCCGATTTTGACTTTTACCGTTCAGCAGTTATGGTTCTTGAAAGATCGTAAAATGGCGTTTCCAGTCGTGTCCGTGCATTTACGCATGAACTGTTCTACCAAAGCTTCCCAAATTTCAATATGTTGTTACTGATGACTAAATGGAGGTCAAGTTCAATAATGACTATTTTGACTTTTACCGTACACGAGTTATGGTTCTTGAAAGATTGAAAAATGGCGTTTCCAGTCGTGTCCATGCATTAACGCATGAACTGTTCAACCAAAGCTTTTCAAATTCTAATATGTTGTTACTGATGACAAAATAGAGGTCAAGTTCAATAATGCCGATTTTGACTGTTACCGTTAAGCAGTTATGGTTCTTGAAAGATCGTAAAATGGCGTTTCCAGTCGTGTCCGTGCATTTACGCATGAACTGTTCTACCAAAGCTTCCCAAATTTTAATATGTTGTTACTGGTGACAAAATAGAGGTCAAGTTCAATAATGCCGATTTTGACTTTTACCGTTCAGCAGTTATGGTTCTTGAAAGATTGAAAAATGGCGTTTCCAGTCGTGTCCGTGCATTTACGCATGAACCATTCAACCAAAGCTTTTCAAATTCTAATATGTTTTTACTGATGACAAAATAGAGGTCAAGTTCAATAATGCTGATTTTGACTTTTACCGTTCAGCAGTTATGGTTCTTGAAAGATCGTAAAAAGGCGTTTCCAGTCGTGTCCGTGCATTTACGCATGAACTGTTCTACCAAAGCTTCCCAAATTTTAATATGTTGTTACTGGTGACAAAATGGAGGTCAAGTTCAATAATGACGATTTTGACTTTTACCGTTCAGGAGTTATGGTTCTTGAAAGATTGAAAAATGGTGTTTCCAGTCATGTCCGTGCATTTTCTCATGAACATTTTCTACTAAAGCTTTTCAGATTTTAATATCTTGTTACTAATGACAACATAGAGGTCAAGTTCAATAATGCCGATTTTGACTTGTACCGTTCAGGAGTTATGGTTCTTGAAAGATTGAAAAATGGCGTTTCCAGTCGTGTCCGTGCATTTACGCATGAGGTAGCAATACACAGTTAGGAAACAACTTAAAATTGACACTCATAATTTTTAAACACCCTCTTTCCCCTCCTGTCTAACAAAGAAGGCTTTATATGTGTGTTATGCATGTATATACTTGTAGAAAGAGAATCTTCCATAGATTTGATTTCTCATGGTCATAAGGGTGAAAAATAATCCCTTTTGGGTGTAACCATGGCAATAATCTGCATTTCTTAGATACAAAATATAGCAAAAAAGGGGGGTGAACATGTCACAAAAGTCTCCAAAATTGGGTCTAAAGGAAAATTTCAATGAATTACAGTGATACCTTTCCTGAATCCATAGGTTTATATCTATCAAGTGGTCCAAACAAAAATCATATGCCTTCCTGCTCGTTTTTCCATAAAATTGAATTGAAAAGATCGAGCGCAAAATCTTTGTTGATAAACACTACAATAATTTATGGACCTATGAACGGTACGGATAGGAAAATACGGACTGTCAATCACTGAAATGGCCTATAAAACATGTTAAAATCAATCTAATTCTTCATATAAACCCACAAAGAAGGCTATATTATTCTTCATGTATCTAAAAATCAATTTTATTGTACAAAAACTTTCATATTTAAAAAATTCAGAGGGGCCATAATGCGAAACTAAACTTCTAACTGTGTATTGCTACCTGAACTGTTCAACCAAAGCTTTTCAAATTCTAATATGTTGTTACTGATGACAAAATAGAGGTCAAGTTCAATAATGCCGGATTTGACTTTTACCGTTCAGGAGTTATGGTTCTTGAGAGATTGAAAAATGGCGTTTCCAGTCGTGTCCGTGCATTTACGCATGAACTGTTCAACAAAAGCTTTTCAAATTCTAATATGTTGTTACTGATGACAAAATAGAGGTCAAGTTCAATAATGCCGATATTGACTTTTACCGTTCAACAGTTATGGTTCTTGAAAGATCGTAAAATGGCGTTTCCAGTCGTGTCCGTGCATTTACGCATGAACTGTTCTACCAAAGCTTCCCAAATTTCAATATATTGTTACTGATGACTAAATGGAGGTCAAGTTCAATAATGACGATTTTGACTTTTACCGTTCACGAGTTATGGTTCTTGACAGATTGAAAAATGGTGTTTCCAGTCGTGTCCGTGCATTTTCTCATGAACCATTCATCCAAAGCTTTTCCAATTCTAATATGTTGTTACTGATGACAAAATAGAGGTCAAGTTCAATAATGACGATTTTGACTTTTACCGTTCAGGAGTTATGGTTCTTGAAAGATTGGAAAATGGCGTTTCCAGTCGTGTCCGTGCATTTACGCATGAACTGTTCTACCAAAGCTTCCCAAATTTTAATATGTTGTTACTGGTGACAAATTGGAGGTAAATTTCAATAATGACGATTTTGACTTTTACCGTTCAGGAGTTATGGTTCTTGAAAAATTGAAAAAATGGTGTTTCCAGTAATGTCCGTGCATTTTCTCATGCACCATTCTACCAAAGCTTTTCAAATTCTAATATGTTGTTACTGATGACAATATAGAGGTCAAGTTCAATAATGCCGATTTTGACTTTTACCGTTCAGGAGTTATGGTTCTTGAAAGATTGAAAAATGGCGTTTCCAGTCGTGTCCGTGCATTTACGCATGAACCATTCAACCAAAGCTTTTAAATTCTAATATGTTGTTACTGATGACAAAATGGAGGTCAAGTTCAATAATGCCGATTTTGACTTTTACCGTTCAGGAGTTATGGTTCTTGAAAGATCGTAAAATGGCGTTTCCAGTCGTGTCCGTGTATTTACGCATGAACTGTTCTACCAAAGCTTTCCAAATTTTTTAAAATATATTGTTACTGATGACTAAATGGAGGTCAAGTTCAATAATGACGATTTTGACTCTTACCGTTCAGGAGTTATGGTTCTTGAAAGATTGAAAAATGGTGTTTCCAGTCGTGTCCGTGCATTTTCTCATGAACCATTCAATCTAAGCTTTTCAAATTTTAATATGTTGATACTGATGACAAAATAGAGGTCAAATTTGATATTGACGATTTTCACTTTCACCAATCATCAGTAATGGATCTTGTGATATTGCCAGGACAAAAATAAATGTTAATAAATCCGGTTTGCTGTCGTTGTGACAGCCTCTTGTTCTTAATGCCTTTAGACATTGGGCTGATTTTTGGTATGTTAGTTAACCATGGTGAATTACAGATCAAGTTATAAGTTTAGTTCTGCTGAGCTGATTTTTGCCATAATTAAGGGCTTTACTTTTTTGAAAAATCACAGTTATATGAACTTTTTTCTATACACCTTCAGATTTTGAGGTGAGTTTTGATATGTGAGACTACCATCATGTTTGTGTCCACATAGGTTGTTGAAATTGCTGTTTTAAAACTTTTGAGACGGGCCATTCGTGTCGTTTTGACACATCTAGTTTTCTTCTGAAACACAATTTAAGAGCTACATTATGCGGCAGATACCAATAAGACATTCAAATATTAAGTTGAAAATAAACTGACAACGCCATGGATGAAAAGAAAAAGTCCATCAGACAAACAACAGTACGCAACATGGTGTACTAAGGAGACTCACAAACCACACCAAAATCTTTTGGTGATATCATGTGCTCTGGATAGCCAATAGAACCCGCTCTATATGTGACACCAGCCGTATTGCTCATGGTAGTACGCATTTGTTGATAAGGCACATCCGGTAGATGACATTCGAGTAAAAAGTCGACCGAAATGTACACAAGGTTTAAAAGAAACCGTCATCGATGAAGCAGATAAATTCCATAATGGCCAACGCTCGGGATTTCTGAAGGCGCCATAACATTTACGGAGAGATGATTTCATCTTCAACATGTTTATCTCTTGGTTTAATAGCTTGCTTTCGAGGATTTGGAGCAGAAACTGTATATCTTGGAAATCGTGATTACCTATCAACTGGGTCATTGTTACTACGTATGCAGCGCCACAGTAATGATGATAAAAAGAAATGTAAAGTTCACAACTCTTTTGTCTAAACGTTTGGTTTTCAAACGAAACTTATTGTCAAGTTCTAGATGGTAATCAAGATAAAGGAAATACTTCGCTGTATCTGTTGTATTCTTTATCTCAAATTCGAATGCATAGATGCTATGAACATACATATATTCACCAAATTTTGAAATATTTAGCGGCTAACAAAAAGACGGAAGATGTCAGTTTTAAATATCTTATTATTTTATTTTTTTATTTTTTCCAAAATACGGTGCATGTCTGGCACTCCATATTAAACCTCCAACTTCGATATAATTGTATATAGTGTATATAATGTAACAGAATTATATAAAAAAAAAAGGAGATGTGGTATGATTGCCAATGAGACAACTATCCACAAAAGACCAAAATGACACAAACATTAACAATTATAGGTCACCGTACGGCCTTCAACAATGAGTAAAGCCCATACCGCATATAGTCAGCTATAAAAGGCCCCGATAAGACAATGTAAAACAATTTATGCAGGTTTATACATTATCGTTATAAAAGAAAGTAAAATTAAAGGATACTGCTAGGTTCATCAGCCTCATAAATAAGGGAACAAATCGGCAAGAAAATGAGCACAGTTGGTTACCATTGTACTGCAGATTGTTATAGAACACGTCTTCCAAACGTGACAAATATGTTGTCACTCAATCTTCTCATTTTATTTATTCAACATTCGTATTTCAATGTATAGTTTGGGGCAATTTGCACAATCTTTAGCTTGAAAAAGAATTCCGTCACCAATACCTGTTAGTCTTAAAAAAAATTGATATACCAAAATATTCTGAAACTAATGAACTGAATTAAGACCTTAAAATTATTTTCGTAAACTATATATGGTTATAATTGAATATTTGGATAATTCTATTATAGACGTGAGCTTTATCGCAGAGGAGTAACAGTGCATATAATAGAACCTGGACACTTTAGAACAAGTATGTCAGATCCTGATACAATTTGTAATGCAGTCAAAAACAAGTTTAACAGTTTATCAACACACATGCAGATATATTATGGAAAGGAGTATGTTGAAAAGGGCAAGTAACTTTAAAAAAAAACTTAAATTAAAAAAAATCTGTATATTTTGTAAAAGATTTTGAAATGTATGATGTATAAGTTTAACCGACAAAACTGTCTTAAATAAGGATATGGCACAAAAATCGTGATATATGTATATATATAACGCGAACAACGAATATCCATAGGACATTGTGTGATTTCAAATACACATAAAGTGCGACTCAATAAGATTTTTAAAATCCTACTCACGAATATGTTAAATCTGGCTTATTTTAACAGTGTTATGAAGAGTTTTCCATTTTATCTCAAATATTGTCCATCGGTTGAAGCAATAAATTAACCCACACAATTGACAGTATTTGTTTCGAAAGGTAAAATGTGCGTCCACGACGATTTTGTAATTCAATCTAAAAAAAGAAAGAGAGGATTATTTATGCCTTCATTTACAGCACTCGAAAACTATTAAATGCATTAATCATAGTCTGCATTTCAATCAAGAAAAATAACGACCTTACACAGGTCATAATGTTATGCCTTGAAGCAAATATCACTGAAACTTGGTATCGTCCGGGTTGATTCTTCAAAAGAAAGACCTGTTGTTCTGAAACAAAATAACCCCCACATAGGTATATAATTATATATATATAAGCCTGTAAAAGACAATTCTTAATACAAACTAACCCCCTGTGAATAGTTATCAAAGGTACCAGGATTATAATTTAATACGCCAGACGCGCGTTTCGTCTACATAAGACTCATCAGTGACGCTCAGATGAAAACAGTTAAAAAGCCAAACAAGTAAATTTTGAACACTAATGGTTTCCGGAAGACGAAAATCATCAATATACTGATTAGTTCAATTGTATTCAATTACTTTAGCACGAAAAATGGGATCTACTCACATTGGAAAATGACATTATGTTTCTACAGCTTCAGAAACCGCTTAAATTCGGGTCTACAATCAATAAAATCGACATTGACACTGAAATAGGCAAAAATTATACAGGAGACATGTGCACAATAACAGGATGGGGAGATAAAGATATCAACGTAGGTATGTCTTATCAAACATTAAAACTTATTTCTATGTCATGGCCTTCTGCATTGCTAAGATATTGTTCTTCCAAATTCATTTTTAACATAGTTGCAGTGATTAATCATTTGTAGCTGATTCATTGTTCGAACTGTACGCAGGCCAAACAACAGGACAAATTGATCTAGATTTAACTCGCAATTAGTAAACATTAAATTCTTCAATACAATTGATCGAGAGCACTTTGCTATATTCTAAAAATTGTAAATGAAATACCTCGCAAAAATAACAATTAAAAGTAATTAAGGTGGTACCCAACACCTTAGTTAAAATCAATTTGGCTCGTTTAATTTTCTTAAAATTTGAACCAAGTACTTACTTTGACAAAATATAAAAAAATTCAAAACATTTGAACCAACCGTTTAATCACAAAAATTACACTGGTTATATAGTAGTGTGACAAGAACTTATTTTGATCACTGAGAAGCTTGATATTCCCTTCACAACATATCATAACTAAAACGTTTTGTTAATTTTACAGAGTTATTTCCCTGTAGTGTAAGGTACCACCTTGAAAATAAAGTGTTGTTAATCATTACTTACAGTATGTTAAATTGTAGTTTTGAAATGTATTTATGAATAATTACTCAGCATTTGATTGGAGTATTTGCATGAAAGTTTAAAAAGACAAATCTTGTTTTCTCTTATGCACTGCTGAATTTGTTTTTGAATTAATAAAGATCAAATGATTGCAAAAAATAATGCAATTCCATGGTGACCCCTCCCAATGCTAATCTTAACAACTGTAAATGGACATTTCGTTGTTAAGGGTTTTGCCATTCGTCGCACAAATTGTAGTTTATGCCATACTATGTAATGCAAAATGAATAGATTCCAAAAAGGCTATTTAGAGTTTAAAAGAACCTCTGGCAGGCAACCATTTATATCAAAAGAAGATGTGGTATGACTGTCAATGTGACAACAATCCACCGTTGTGAAGATGGCGTAAATGTAAACAAATTGGTTATCTTTTAAACTTAAATAATGAGAAAACAACAATACCTTCTAGTCAGCTATAAAAGGTCCGAAAAGAAAAATGTGACACAACTTAAACAAGAAAAGAACCCCGGTATTATTCTTTAATAATTGAAAACAAATCCGACAGACATAAACCAACGACAACCTCTCATTACAGGCTTCTAACTTGGAACAGACACATGAAGATGTGGCAAAGTTTAATATGTATTTCAGCATTCAACTATCAGCTTATCTCAAACATGGGTCTTACAGAATAATCTCTAAATCATTCGTTCAAAAATAAGTAAATGTCACAACCATTTCTAGGTAAATAATATACAATTATTGACTTTTGATGAGGTTTATACAATGATTTATTAACCCCAGAGATGTGATATTCACCAAGGCCAACGGCCGAGGTGAATATCACATCTCTGGGGTTGATAAATCATTGTATCAACTGATATCAAAAGTCAACAATTGCTTTATTATATGACTCTTTAGTTCTCAGTGTCATTTTAATATTTTTAGATTGTGAAATATATCCTTGGTTAGATGGTATTCAGGTAGATTTTTCTCTCGTAAATAAGATTTAAATGTCCTCACGCTAGAATCTGTTGCTCGGCGAATATTTTTAGAATCCTTTTCTATCAAAATCTTCTTCATTTCCTCATTATTTAACGATGAGAAGCGTTTTTCAGTAGCTACTTCTGCTGCTCCAGCCATACTTTGTTGCCGGAAACATGTAACTGTCGTCTGTGAGATCGAAACGATTTTATTAGTGTTGTCAACGATTAACCGGTTAACCGGTTAACCGTTCGAACGACAAAATACCGAATACCAAAAAATCTAACCGGTTAATCGGCCTTTTTCAATTTTAATAGATTTGATATAAATTGGTATTGAAATCATTAAATAGTTATGTTTATCTAACAATAATCGTCGTGGTAATTAATTTGACACATTGATTATCCATTATATTGATTGCTTTTGTTAATCAAATTACATAAAATTAATTAGAACTTGTCTATCAGCTCGGGCAAGATCTTAAGGAAACATGTAATTAGTATAAATGTTTTTTAACAGTCATTTTAAATCAGTAATAAGATTAATTTTTACGATGTACTTCATTATTTCATTTTTGTTTGAATACTGTGAAGACCTACATCTGAATGTGTAACCTCCGTCTTGCAAGGCTTTTTCATACTCGAAATGAACTACCGGTTAACCGGTTATTCGGTCGCACGATTATCCGAGTAACCGGTTAGGAAAAGTGTACGATTTGGCAACACTAGATTTTATATCGAGAGCGCTGATTGGTTGATATTTATTCGGTCGTTCAATTAGAAACCATTTTATTTTACATCCCTTAAATAGCTAACAAGAATTCCCCGTTTTTATATTTAGGTACACGGACGCTGTTCCAAATATTATATTAACCTCTCGTGATTTTTGCCGCGGTGAATATAATGTTTTATCAAAGAGGATTTCCTATGCTTTTAGCCAATGAGAAAACAGAAAATATTTAGTCATATAATAATAAGTTTGACTATTAAACCTTATCTGGTTTCTGGAGGCAATTATCCTGATCGTCTACAAGTACTGTCTATGCCTGCTGTCTCAAATGAATACTGTGGAATTAAACACTTTATTTCAAAGACATATTGGAACAACATACTTTGTCTGCAAGATAAGGAAAAAAAGGATTTTTGTGAGGTAACTACATTTCATTTGGCTTATACCTTACAATCATTGTGACAAACGCAAATTTGCAAATCTAATTTTGGTTTGATAAATTTCAGGCGAAGATATTATTTTGATTAATAATATTCTCCTTTCATTGATAATTGTCAAGATGATTCTACATTTAAAGACAGTGAGAGTTCTTAATTTTTGACATTGTCCCAAAGTACGCATTGCTTTTTACAACAATACATATAAATTTGTAAATTTAACACGGGAGTTTTTAAAACAGTATTAGTATCTAGTAAATTGAACAATGCTGACAGACTTCAAATATTGTAAATAATATGCTTATCTATAATATATGTAGTTTATTTAATTAAATATGTTTTCGAGATTTGAATTCACAAAACAATGGATATTTTATATAGTTGGGATTCTTGTGTGATCTTTTTGTCTTTGCCATAACCACACATAATAGAAATACATGTATTTGTGTGATGGAATAAATGACTGTAAGGAAATTGAATGTAAAATGATAGGTAAATGTTTGAAATCATCTTAACAATATGTACATAGCATGGAATTTACAGATATTCATTGTAGGATTTACTCAAGTAGATTTCTATCTGAGATTATAATTTTTTCTGAGTTATCTTCCTTAGACCAGATAGGGAATATCCTATACAACAACAGTGAATGTCTCACATTGCTGATTAAATATTTGATTTTAATGTTTGATTCTCTCGTTCTTGAATTTTATGCTTTCATATATATAAAATTGAGAATGGAAATGGGGAATGTGTCAAAGAGACAACAACCCGACCAAATAAAAAACAACAGCAGAAGGTCACCAACAGGTCTTCAATGTAGCGAGAAATTCCAGCACCCGGAAGCGTCCTTCAGCTGGCCCCTAAACAAATATATACTAGTTCAGTGATAATGAACGCCATACTAATTTCCAAATTGTACACAAGAAACTAAAATTAAAATAATACAAGACTAACAGAGGCCAGAGGCTTCTGATTTGGGACAGGCGCAAAAAATATGCATTTCTTGTACATTACAAACCTGTCTTATGGTGTAACAGATCCTTGATTTCACAAATACCATCATAGTGAATTCGTCTTTTTTCACTCATCATTAGAGTAAAAGATATTGATACAGCTAAACACATATATAAAGGGTGATATACTTAAATAGTTTATAATAATATCAAGGTCTTTATACAAAGGAGAAACGGAAAGATGTTTTGATTTATTTGAAGTCAAAGAATTTTAATATTTACTCTCTTCTGGACACACATTTTACAGAACGAGACAAATTAAACATTAAAAGTCAGTGGGAGGGAGAATGCATTTGCAATTTATTTACATCCAATCCGCCAGGTGTGTCCATCTTTTTTTAATGAAATTTTTTATCTTCATATTCACAAAGTTATAAAGATGATGGCGGTAACCTTCTTCGATAGTATATAAAAATTGAATCACAATGAATTACCTTAGTCAATATTTATTGGCGAAATGTAGACACGTCTTGCCTGTATCAAAAGGTGGCACACATTAATGAGGAATTTGATAACCAGTCTTGTATTCTTTGTGTTGATTTGAACTTATTCAAAGTTTCAATCTTAACACTCATAATTATGTAAATATCAACAACCCAAAGTATAGAAAAAAATACAGATAATGGAAGACTTTAATCTAGTTGAGCCATTTAGAAAATTGTACCTCAATAGGAAAAGGTTTACTTGTAGAGAAAAAATCTCGTTTACACTCTTTTGTAATTTCTGATAATATCTTTCACTTTGCTAGCGATGTTAAAATTGATGTTAGTTACAGGTCTGATTATTCACCACTGACCTTTTCTTTCAAGATTAATAAATTCATAATAGGCAGAGGCCTTTGGAGTATATGCAATGATTTATTTATGGCTTTACTTCTGATAAATGAGTATTTATGTAAGAAAAACTGTTTTTAGAATTTTTCTATTTGAATAAATATTTGTATAGGTTGCACTTTGTAAATAGCTCTGTTTCTCAAACCACGTCTCATTTGGGGAGATCTTGAATATGTATAGAACATTAATTTTGTAAACATACTGGTTCCCAGTTTTGCTGTCTGTGTTCAATCTCACAGAGACATTACTTGGAAATGTTACCTGTAAATATACATGTGCATATTGTTTATATTGAAATGTATGGTAACCCTTCATTCGAGGTAGGGGGAGTTCAGAAAATTAGTGTTAGTTTAAACTCTGAGAAGTTCAGGGCATATAAACGTTAAAAATATGCCGAACAGCCCTATGTTTTGACCTTTGTAGTGCATATGAACTTTCAATTCTAGGATAAGATTTTTTATCAAAACTTCATAGTAAAAGTGGTACAGTTTTAGCCGTAAAAGGAGATCCTATGGGAAATTACATTGTCAATATCTACAGAAATGCAACCTTAGAGGGTAAATCACAATAAGCAAACGAAGATGTTTAGTATACTTCTATGAAACAGTTACCAATAATAAAACAAAATTCATTATTACATCAATATTAAATTTGAAAATAAAAAAATATGCCATGTGTCACACTTTATAATTCCAAAGTTAAGAAGAAAACGAGTGAGTGAGCCTTTTAAGATCTTTTATAAAAAATCCAATAAATTTCGTTAACAAATATGACAAAGATAACGACTAATAAACTTACCATTTACTTAAAAAATGGATTAACATGAATAATCAGTGTTGTGCTTATAACAAATGTTTAACATCTGTGCCAAATCTTTTATGCAGAGTTTACTTACTGACAGTCATCGATAAAAGTAAAACTGATCTATTGAGCCTTAATTTAAGATTGTGGCTATTATTTCAAGTTACTTTTATTCTTTCAGAAGGATAGTGGTGGACCCGTGGTTTGCAGTAAAAAACTTGTAGGAGCACTTTCATATGGTGTTAACGGCCCTTGCGATGGATTTCTTCCAAGTGTGTATACAAGAATGTCTGCTTACTTAGACTGGATTAAAGACAAATGAATATGAAGAATAAGAAAAAGGAGAAAAAGAAGAAAGATAAGAAAAAGGAGAAAAAGAAGAATGATGAGAAAAAGAAGTCCAATACGAATGAAAAGGGAAAGAAAAACCAAAAAATTTACAGAAATTAAAATTGTAACTAAAATAAAGTTAAATTAATTAGGTTGCTGTTAACTCGTTATCGGAGATGATTGAATTTCTTTCAGAAACTACCAGACTACCATTCTACATTTTGAAGGATGTGCAATTAAATATTTTCATATAAGAATACATATTTAGTTTCTAAACAGATGATTTGTTATAAGTAAAGGTCCGTAAACTTGTTTTTATCAGCGACTGCTACAAGGTCAGTAGGAGTAAATCAAGGTCATAAAGCAACTGGGTGTTTGATATCTTTTAAAATGTAGGGACAAGTATGATACACATACCCAGACATTTTCTTTTACTTCGTTAGTTAAACGTTAATTTCAGCTTTCCTTACTCTTTTGTCTTATATTTATATATTTGTACTAGCTTGTTTTTAATACAACGAAGTTTTCAACCTGACTTTTGACCCGAAACGTTGCATAGATGACCTAACAAGCTAAAAATCTTGATATACAATATTTCCTGTCAAAATAGGTTCCAAATAGTATAGTTCTTATCTAAAATATTCAAATTAACACTTTGCTATCAACAAAGGCTGTTTATTGACTTCAAAATCTGTCAATTCTGGTGTTCGATTATTATAGTACTACTTGTGAAATTTACCTTTACCTTCATTCAAAACATAATGTGATTATTCTACAACTCAAATCCAGCCGAGATTTGGGAAAGAAGAATAGAACTGAGAAAAACAAGTTCCTCAATTTTGTAACACCAAATTTTAATCACAAAAAAACTGTATTTTCATGCCAGTACCGAATTACTTGCAAGTGGGCTGGTGCTACCCACGGGGTCTATCAGTCCACCAGCAGAGGCATCGACCCAGTGGTGGTAAAAACATAAACGGTACCAATGTTTCTGCACAAGATGCGCATTTTGACAATCAATGTCTTTTCAGTGATGCTCGAGGCCAAAATATTTTAAAATCCAAAGTTTATCAAAAATATGAAGAGCTATCAACAAAAAAGGACAAACTGTATAGTCAAAGCCGGGCAAGGAATCAGAGCTTTGCATGAGGAAGATATATATGTTTCTGTATTAAAATAATTTCCAAAATTTTGTAACAGCAAATTTAAATAAAACATCTGTATTTGCATGCCAGTGCCGAAGTGATGGCTACTGAGCAGGTATTACCCTCGGGTACTATCATTGTTGCATAATAGTAGAAAATAACACCACAAAAACTCAATACTCAATTGCGTTTGTATGAATTACATTCTAAAACAAATCTGAACAATTATCTATTTAATAATAAGGCAATTATTAGTTGAGAGTAAGTAACTGCAAACCCTAAAAATAGAATCGACAGATCTACCGACTTTAAAATATACAAACAATGATATATATTCAACACACATAAATAAATGTGTATCAACACTACAAATATTTAAAAAAAAAAAAAACATGTTTGGAATTTAAACGATTTAAAGCTTGGCAAATTGTGCACCTGTATGTTGAATTAAAAATTATAGGTGATTGATGTTTTTGAAAAGGGACTTTTATGAGATATGGAATTATCAATATTTCAGAATATCAGTAAACAATATTGTAAATAACACTGACAATGCTATAGATTAAGCGGTTTACTCTTTCTACATTGGTTAGAGGTATAGGGGCTGGCTTGAGATCTCACAAACATGTTTAATACCGCCGCATTTTTGCGCCTGTCCCAAGTCAGGAGCCTCTGGCCTTTGTTAGTCTTGTATTATTTTAATTTAAGTTTCTTGTGTTCAATTTCGAAATTAGTATGGCGTTCATTATCACTGGACTAGTATATATTTGTTTAAGGGACAGCTGAAGGACGCCTCCGGGTGCGTGAGTTTCTCACTACATTGAAGAGCTGTTGGTGACCTTCTGCTGTTGTTTTTTATTTGGTCGGGTTGTTTTGTCGTTGACCCATTCAACATTTCCATTCTCAATTTTATAGATTAAGCGGCTGTTTGGCTTTGTGGTTTTTTCCCATTTACACTGTTAAAAATGGAACTTATCAGTAGACTTCGAAATTGGTATTTGAATTTATCATACCTTTACTCAAAGAAAAACGGAATTGAAAGTCAAGATTAATTGACAACGCCAAGTAAAAAAACGCCGAAAGATGACGAAAAGACAAACATATTCACATAAAAACTACATCAGGTGTTTCGTCGCATTATAATGGGGAAAAAAAACAGTAGAGATATCAATAAACAAACATTGCAATGGTCCATTTATGTATATTCCATCTGCTTTACATAATAATATACTCAAGCCTACATGAGGATGGAATTTTATTATTCAAAGCAGATGTAATTTACATAAATGGATAAAAAGATAAAACAACAAAACAAGCCCCATCAAAACTTGTGGTGATTTCATGTCTTTTTTAAATTCGTGCAAAGGAAACGATATTGCAATAATGACATAAGGACAGTATATAATATCATCTGTATAACGAAATTTTATTACAGTCAACCAACTCGTGATTGCGTCCATAAATCTACGAAGTGATAATTTGGGCAATAAAAGGGATCGACATTGTTCAGACAACAGTTATTGAATTATTAATCTTATTGAAACATGAAACAACTATGCATGCAAAGTAAGTGAAGAAACAGTCCACAAATTATATTACTATTGTGCACTAGACACCCATCACTGCAACATAGTGTCAAACTAAAAGTGTTAAACATTTTTATACTAGTTGAAATGATGGTGTTTACACAGGATCTGCAAATTAGTCAATGTGTCACCGATCAAAAATTGCTTCATTAATAAATTCAGCGTCCTTCATTGAGGATTTTGCTTCAAGTTTCATTTTCTCAACCCCCCCTTCCAATGAGATAGATTGGATGTGTAGAAGAATCACACCACCCATTAAATTGGTGTTAAAGTAAACGTCACTAGAAGTGCTACAATTATCCGACAACAAAAATTACCAAATATATGTTCAATAAAAGGGCTTCAATTCAAAGGAGACAAGCTTTGACCTTTGCAGTGCAGTTTCTTTTTGTTGTTTGCTTGTTTACTGATAAGATGTGGTATGATTGCCAATGAGACTTCTCTCTTCCTGGTACCAGAGAACATTTGACACAAAAGTATTTAGCAACTGTTAGACCTTCAACAATGAGCAAAGTCCATGACAAGCATATTTTTAAAGACTTCAGAGGCAAATGTAAACCCAAACAAGAAAACTTATTACCTAATAAATCATTTCGTTAAATCCTTGATTTAAAACGCAATAAAAAAAAATGTGGAAATTAACAACAACTCAAACTGAATTATCAGGCTCCTGACTTGGTACAAGTAACAGGTACATGTACATATGGCATGTGTCATAGTTTAACAGGTTCATATATACATGATTTTATTTAGCTCTATTGCCATTGTTTTTTCACTTGTTTCTAATGTGTCAGTTTTGTCTCCGGGCATGAATTTATGCAACCATAAGTTAATATTATGGCCTGCTCTTTCCTCCATGGCCAGCAATTAGTTACATAAAACCAATTATAAGAAACAAAAACAACAAATGATATAAAAGCCAGCAACCACTGACTTTCACAAGCTCCAGAATTCAATAACAAGGTATCGATGTATCCAAATAGTCAACCAGTCAGTATAAGACTCATGTGGCAGGCTGAGAAATCGAATATTCCTATTTCTTGTATAGCTATTGTGGGTAGTTCCAGTTATTTTCAAGGAATTTTTGATATGGTTATGATCACTGCTTAACCTTTCCAAATTAAAAAGGCATGCATGAAAAATTGTCATTGACTTTAATGCAACAATAAATGCAATCAAGTTCCAAAGTAAACATACGTCGCACGGTTTTTGCACAGAAAGAACACCAAGTGAAGAAAACAATGCAAGTTGTTATCAATGAACATTATTTATTTTTCAAACAATAATCAAGCAGTAAAGATTTGTGCAAACAATATATCCTGATTAATTAAATTTCTTATTACTTGTTTAATTTTTACTAACAGCCCGTAAGGAAAAAATAGCAGATTTCCTCCAATTTAAAGTGAAATCTACCACAGAAATCTTTAGTTATTTACAATAGTTACTTCCCTATGGAAGAATTGACTTTCTAAGGAATGTATTTTGAAAAGATGAGAGGTTATTTTGATATTTCAATCCTTCATTAAAATGTTCTATTTGATATATTAAACACAAGCACTAATAAAACCTAGTTCTTAGCTAATAAGTACATTTTTGTACATACATAGACACAAACAGAACTTTAACGACAATCATTAATGTAGATTAAAGCTAAACTTTTGCATGGTGTGTAATGAAAAGAATAAACCTTAAATTTACTATAAAAATATGTCACCAACACTTGCACGAAACACCACATGGTCTGTAAATAATAATGAGATAAGATTTTTTAAGGATGGCATCTCTTTTTGAAGGAATTTAGAAACTATATTTTTGGATAAATTTTCAATAAAAGTCTTCTTCTCTTCCTTTGTTTTAGTACTCAGGCTCTCTTCATTGTCATTCACTGAGAACATATTTAGCAAATTTAGAGCAGCAGGGATGACATACCCTTGTGTAATAAAACGAAGCAAATACCGACAACTATTTACAACATCTTTTACCTGCAATACAATTATGGTACATAACAAATTACAAAAAAATATCTTGTCTTAAAGAACATATGTTTGCTTTCCTTATTCCAATTAAATCAGATATTAGTGTGCTGTAGATTAAATAATTATGTAAACGGTTATAATGCTTTCACGGTACATGTATCAAATACCAGTCCTCTGATCATCAACTTTGGTCAAAGTAAGAATACATATATGACTTTTAGATTAAGAACAGCAATAGACGGCTAGGGGCTGTGCATGTACTGATTTTGAATACCACTAACCTTTATTTTAAGCATGGTTTAACTTTGAATTTTTCGAAAAACTAAGGATTTTCTTACCCCAGGAGTAGATTACCTTAGCCATATTTGGCACAACGTTTTGGAATTTTGGATCTTCAATGCTCTTCAACTTTGTATTTATTTGGCTTTTTAAATATTTTGATCTGAGCGTCACTGATGAGTCTTATGTAGACGAAACGCGCGTTTGGCGTATAAAATTATAATCCTGGTACTTTTGATAACCAATTAATTCCTAAATTTAACAAATATTTTTTCTCATAACAATATTTATCCTAAAAGTGTTTGTTAACTCCCATTTTCACAAAGATCACTAGTGAAATCTACTTTGATAACTTTAAACGTAAAAATTGTGTCTGTGATGTTTCCTTTTCTATATACACATAGTAATACATACCTCAGACTTAACACCGCTGTGGTAAAAAAAGGTCCGAAACTGAAATAATGTTCACTTTACTGGTGAGGAAGTGCCTTTAAACAGCTAGTTGAATGTGTCCTACAGATAAAAATGTGAACAGTTAGTGGTATAAAAAGCTGAGTTGAAAGGATGTTTCACAATACAACTTTAGTTGAATCAGACTGGGTACCACTTATCAATTAATTTCCCTATTCATTGGTCAGGTGATATCAAATGCCATTGGATATGTTAAACAATGAATTGTACGGTATTGCACATGCACTCAGATGCTAAAAGTTTTGATGGAAAAATCACTTATTAATCTTTATTTATATTTGTTGTTCTTTGGCAGTCATATACAACCTGTCCATCTGTTATCTATACAATGAAGAAAATAAAGTTCTGTTATTTGAACAATAAAATACTTTGAGTTAGATCATTAAAATAAGTGCAATTCACTATAAATTTCTAAATGCTATTATAAAAATAAAACCTCAATACTAATTCTCACCTGCAATAATATGACATGGGCATGTCAGTCTTCGCTTTTTTAAATAAAACCTTCTAGGTGATCTTCTTTTGAAATACCATCAGCCCTTGCACTCTGTGCTCCTTCCCCTCTTTCATCAGAGAGTTCATCACCTCCCATCAAAAGTGACATCATCTTATCGTGTGCTCTAGGAGTATACTGTTGTAGATGTTCTATAATTTCTATCATTTCTTCGGTTTTCATTTTCGTCTTTCTCCAAAATGCCAAGTTGTATCTGAAAATTATTATTATCATTCATTATCAACTATGCACTGTAAAAAAAACACATAATAACAACATGTGTTTACCTTTTTTTTTTATGTTTTTCCTGTTTAAAGACATGTATTTTAATTACATTTGAATTGATTGTAACCATTAAGGTTATTTATCTTTAAATGATCTCAGCAGCAACAACTTCCTTTCTGTTAATTATGAAAAATACTTAGTAGTAGATCAGCTTCCTTTTGCTGATAAACTGAACATCTGTTAGAATTAAGACTGGTTTAAAGTACTTTAAACATTTTTTAGAGAAATAAAAACTTTTTTTCCTGGATTCTTTTGAAAACTGATTCGGTAAATGATAAACAACGAATTTCTTGCAATCTTTCAACTCTGTTATGTTTCCAACAAGATATCTTTGTATCAAAACGTTGTATTCCTGGTTAAGTTGAAGTTAGTCATCTTTACTTGGTAGGAAAACCTCATTTGGTATAGTTAAGATATCATCCTGAGATACACAGTCTTCCAGATCATTTGCAGAAACTCTGTCTTAAAAAGCTAAAGCATGGAAAATAATATGCATTTTGTTAGACGTGTCTTCTGTTTTGTGTCTAGCTTTTGTCATCATGCTTTAGTTGTTCATAACAATTTTGAAAGAGGATATGTCATCTGTTTCTGTCGCTATAACTGTGGAGTAAGGAAACTCTGTAAAGACTTCTGCTGATGTACGATCAGGTGTATCTAGATCTGTTAAAATCAAATTGTACGAAAAAATAAATTTAAATTATCAAAGAATATTAATATCAGAGTGCTGCTCATATCAAAACTAATAACTTGACTGTCATTATTTCTTTTTGTCTTGCTTTTTTCTTTACTTAGTGGTTTCTACAAGTCCATGTTTTAACATCAGCAGAGTTTCCGCTGGCGGTCGCCATTTTCGCAATTTGCGAAAAAATAATAATTGTGGCGATAATATTCGTCATTTGCGAAAGAATTTGGCGAAAGAAATATATACAACGATTTATAATTTCCTCTATCTTGTTTATTTACTTTTTTTCGAATTTTTCGGACTTTACCCAATCAAACAATACTCGGAATTCACCTTTACCTCATTAAGATTCGGACAGAAAATCAATGATCAGCTGGTTGCATTTTATTGCTATCGACAACAAAGGACTCATTAATAAAGGTGTTGATTGATTTGTTTGACAAAATGATATGGTTAAATGGCTTCCGTTAACGGTCACATACAGAAGTTATTTACAGCTTTCCGACGCACGTGTTTGGTGTCTCCTTTCTTTTAAAGATAGTTTAGAAAAGAAATATGTTGGTGTGACGAAAAATGTTCAAAAGCAAGAAAAATCTCCGAATTGAAACTTTAATTATCCTTTGACTCTAATACTACTTTAAATTCGTTTGAGTGACACACGTGTTTCAAGCATAGTTTTTACGTCTCACCTTTTTTATTACGATGGCCAAGAAGAGAAAACTGTCGTTATGAAAAATCTATCAAAAAGGTTGGGAACAACCCCTCGAATGAGAGTAACACTTAAATGTAATGATTACACATGAATTGAGGGATCAATTTCATATGATAAAAGCTTTTGTTTTGTTGTAAAAACCACTTCTTAGTACAAAAGTGCACATCAGTATTTTTCTTTTAAAGAAACTTGCCCTACGAACTATACTGGTATTATATGATAAAAATATGTCCATTAATTTGTTATGTTCTAGAACTTATATCTTCTTTATTAATTAAAGAATAGTGGCACCTTTTGAGTTTGAGAGAATATTCGTCAAAGACACAATGGGGGAAAACATCTTTTTTAAGCGAGGGGGGTGCAGAAAAAAAGGTATATTTGATGTTAATTGGCGAAAAAAATAAAAAAGTGGCGAAAAAAATATTGTTTTGGCGAAAGAGGTGGCGAAAAAAATAATTGACCCAGGAGAAACCCTGAACATCACGTTATATAACATGTAATTTCTGTGTCATTTGGTCCCTTGTGAAGAGTTACATCTCATTTGCAATCATACCACATCTTCTTTTATATATATGTAAATAAATTTCTATCAAATAAATTGTGCATTTCAACTAAAGGCCAAGAATTTGAAGACAATTTAATACCTTAAATGTGCAATTTTGTTAATTTTTTTAGTGTAATGACTGGTTTCTCTATTAGTCCAATTTCGAACCGGCTGGTCAAAGTTTTGGCATATCTGGTCTACATGTCTGATGATAGATTTGTATGAGCTGCACAAACCTGCATGTTAAATGTAGAGTAAATCTGAAAAACAAAACAATTCATCGATCAGTACAAAAAATATTGACAGAAACTCATTTTACTTTACATACCAGTATATCATATATATATACAAGTTTCTTGTTTAAACTATTTTTAAATTTCTCATATATTCAGGCCTTTTATAGTTGACATTGAAGTATGAATTTGCTTATTTGTTAAAGCTCAGACAGTAACCTGTACCATGTATATAGTTTTTAACTCCTATGTCCTTTGGTCTTGTGGAGAACTGTCTCTTGACAATCATACCACATCTTTTTAATCTATATACATGTACATCTTGAAATTATTTCTTTGTGTGACAAACCTACTCCAGATCTGTAACACAATACATTTCTTGTTCCACACTTCCTAGATTGTACATGCATATTTTATCATGAAAAGATGTATTTACCATGGTGCGAATGTGACTCCTGAACATCAGAATACTATTAATGGCTTGCTTTGCACCCATCTGTGTGTTCTGTTGAAAAGCAATATGTCTAGATTCTATGCTGAATACAATTCTTGGTATCTGTTTATTCTTATTTCCCGCAATCAACAACATCAACTTTGTTACCAATTGACATGGTTCTTTGAGTTCATTGTAAGCTCTCTCTAATTTAAATTTCTCTAGATTCTTTGTTCGTAACACACTCTGCTTTGCTTGGCATATTTGTTGCAGCTCATGGTTCATCTTGGTTTTGGTTATTTGAAAAATATCCTTCTTTAAATCCTCAATGTGAAGTAAATGTTTAATTGCTGTTTTGTACTGCTTGAGCACAATTGCTCCGCAAGCCAGTTTACTTGAATCTTTCAATGAAGTTTGTCTTGCATTTCCTTTAAATTAAAGATGTACCTGTAGAGACAATACCAACATGAATACAAAAAAGGGAGTAATTTGCATGTTCATTTACAGGGGCAAATCCAGTAGCTTGCTGAATTTGGGGCACCATGAAGGCAAACTTATATGTTTCTAAAGTGATAAATACATGTATATGCGAGTGTTAGTGGTATTGGACAAGAAAATGGAAAGCAATACAACATCCAAATATTCAGTTAGAATAAATATTGTTTGATATAAAAAAAAAATGTTGACGGAAGTCACATAAAAGACAGTTTCATAAATTGATACCAACAGTCTTGACCTTTAACATCTATATCTATATCTATTTATTCCACAAAAACAGATTAAGAGGGTTTTATTTTCCTGGTCAGAAGATTTCACCTGTTATAATTTTTTGATTTTTAGAAATAAAAAAACCAATAAACTTAAACTATTCCAATCAATATGTATATGTAGTTTACATTAAAGGATCAAAGAGACATATTGCACATAGAAACTAAAAACCAATAAAAATATTCATACTATTCTAATCAACATGTTCATATAGTCCACATTAAAGGATCTAAGAGACGTATAACACATACAATGTAAGTGTCAATATTAAAAACACCCACAGATAAGTTGCCAAAGACAATAACAATCAAAACCAAGGAGTAAACAAAGACTCACAAAACCAAATGACGATTACATCAACAGTTATAAATAATAATTAAGAAACAACAGGTACTCCACTAAAAACCGGGAATGAAATCAGGTGCTCCGGAAGGGACAAAAAATTTACACATAATGCAGATGGTATTAATTAACAGTTGATTTAAGAAGTCTATTCCTGCTGTGATTAATTTCATGTCTAGATAACAAATGAATAAGTAGACTCAGTAGCATTACAATTATGTTAGAAAATTGTCTCACTATACAAATCCTTAAGAATATATGTACATGTATGTCCATATTGCATGTGTACAAAAGTTTGGCACGGAATTAAACTAAAAAAGTACACATTTTACTGTATGATAATAAGATAGTTATTATAAAATGACTTACCTTCAGTTTTGGATCTGGACTGACAGGAGATGTTCTAGTAGATTTAGGGGTCCGTCGTGGGGTTTTGTTGACAATTAATATCTTTCTTCTTGCTTTTGGAGTTTCACATGATGCTGCCAATGGTTTCTTTCCATGTGGTGTGTATATCCCTCCATCTTTTCTTTTTCCTGTACAAGTGAACATGATTTGATCAATGGTGTTACTATAGTTGTGTTTTCTTGATTCAGCGATAAAACTTTTGTAGATGCTACACTTTTTAAAGAGTCTGGTAAAGGACAGTTTTTTCTGACTCCTATATATACACTGTATAACATTATAGCACTTACAGTTCTAAACCACTGAAATCATGCAGGTCAACATCACCGTAAACAGGTAAACTGACTTCAAAGTTTCTAATATATATTGATTTCACCGTGATCGTATACATATTCCTTCTGCATTCCTTCGTTAAACTCTTCATACCAAACTCTACAATGAAAACACGTTGCTTGCTCCATTGCACATGTTCACAAACAATTTTAAACTCCTACTCTATTTCACGCCATACGTCAAGATATTGATCCCAAGATGCAACTCGTTTTTTAAATTTACGATTGACGCGTTTTAAATGTAATTGCATTCAGACGTTAATGGAGTGATCGTGGCTATAGTGATCGTTATATAACGACTGGATTATTTGGGTTATGTTTTACATTATTATTTTGGGGCCTTCAGTAGCTGACTATGCAGTATTGACTTTGTTTATTGTTGAAGGCTGTACGATGACCTTAATTGTTAAGTCTTGTTTCTTGTGGAGAGTTGTTTAATTGGAAATCATACAACATCTTCTTTTTTATAGATGATGCAATTCTTTTTCAACCCAATAAACTTTTCCTTGGTACCCCAAACATATATAATTATGTTTATGGTATGTCTTGTACAACTAATGTCGGATAATCATAGCTAGTCTGGCATTCTCATGATCAAATTGAAAGATAAATCCGACCTAACAAATCAAAGAGGGACGAACGATACCAAAGGGACAGTCAAACTCATAAATCTAAAACAAACTGACAAAGCCATGGAAAAGACAAACAGAAAAAACAATAGTACACATGACACAACACAGAAAACTAAATAATAAACAACACGTACCCAACTAAATACTAGGGGTGATATCAGGTGCTCTGGAATGGTAAGCAGATCATGCTCCACATGTGGCACCCGTCGTGTTGCTTATGTAATTACAAATCCGGTAAATAGTCTAATTCGGTAAGTCACATTCATGAAAAGGAAGGGGATGGTAGTTACGACGTAAGGAACATATCTGATATCATTTGGGAAACGGTTATTCCATAACGGTCAACCAACTCGTGATGGCGTCCGTAAAATTTACAAAGGGATGATTTTAACTTCACCATTTGGAACTCTTGGTTCAATAGCTTCCTTGTAAGCAGCAACCCTCTATCAAGAAAATCATGAAAGGAAATGCAAGCACGGGAATATCGTATCAATTTGCAGGTGCTGCTGGAATGTTGCTACTTAGAAATGAAAAGTTTACAATTGGAAAGCTGAAAAAATCTCTTTTGTCGTAATGTTTTGTTTTCAACCGACCCTCATTGTCCATTTCTAGATGAAAGTCAAAATATGAAGCCGACTTAACTGTATATGTAGTATCCTTTATCTCTAGTTCGATGGGATAGATGCGTTCCATATAATCACCAACTTTTGAATTATTTAGCGAAAGCACATCATCTATATAGCGGAAAGTAGAGTTAAAGGATATTGCTAACTTCTTATCTTTCTTCATAAGAAGTTCCTGCATGAAGTCAGCCTCATAATAATAAAGAAACAAGTCGGCAAGTAGAGGGGCACAGTTTGTTCTCATTGGAATGACGACAGTCTGTTGACAAAAATGTCCTCCAAACGTAACAAATATGTTGTCAATCAAGAAATCAAGCATCTTGATAATATCAGTTTCAGAGAATTTTTTGTTTGAATCAGAGTGATTCTTTACAAAGTAGGATTTATCCCTCCCTAAGACAAGATACTTGTATCTACGTTGGCCATTCTTTTTATGAAGCACAGTAATACCAACTCTTTCAATTTGTCTTTTGGTTTGGAATGTGGAATACTTGTGTAAAGAGTAGAAAAGTCAAATGTTTTAATACTGTTACATGATGAAAAAGAGTTAGATTGTATGTACTCTAAAAGATCTTTGGACTTTCTAAGTATCCACATCTGATCAACGCCACCTCTAGAATAGGCAGTTTCACAATAACTTTGAAGCCCGTCTTTGATTGCTGATAAAATAGATGTTAATAATTAAGAAAGTGGTTTCGAGGAACACTTGGAAGACCCAGCAATATACCGTTGTATGTTAGGACAAATATGACGTTTAGGTATCCAATACAGTGATGGAAGATCCAGTTCATTATCTTTGGTTGAAATTCCAAAGGAACAGAGAACAGACCTATGATTTTCCAGGATTTCCTCTTTGGTAAGTGTCGTGAGGGTATATGTTCAGTTTTAAAGTGAATTGTCAATACCTAATTCGCTTATCAAGCAGTTAATGTAATGACTTTTACACACAAAAACGATGTTATTTGGGGCTTTATCAGCGGGGACAACACACTTAGACAAAACACAGTATATTGATATCAAAATGTTATCACTTTGAGTATGTATTTCAGAATTGTCAATTAATTACGTTAAATATGAATATCATAACTGTCTGTTGACGGTATAAAAGACATCTATTTATAGCTGCTTTATGGTCTTAATTTTAGCCCTATTGACCTTAGATATGTGGTACACACAGGACACACATTAAGTCACAGGAATCATTCGAAAAAGGAGTTAAAACAAATCTTCCGTTAATTTTAACAGTTTTAGGAATTTGCCCTGCATTTCATAGAGAAAAAAAAATCTTGGGTGAATAAATAACCATCCTTTTTATATATATTCTATATTCTATAAATTAGTTTGGAACTTCAGGTAACATCTTTATTTAACCCTGGATTAGAAAAAAGGAGGGATACTTTGATTGGTTTATTTGTAGTGTGGTTATTATCTATTAACCAATGAAATGTTATTTAAAATTTCAACTGTAGTACTTGACAGGACAAAGCTTTACTAATGCTAATTAAAAATCATTTAGGCATACTTGTGAGATTTAAGATTTGGAGTTAGTCAGGCCAAAAATAAACGTATAACGATTTCATAACATTTTTTATTCGCCTCATTCAAGTGTCAAATTCAATTTTTGCTATTTTTCTTCTCTTTGTTGTTTTTCTTGTCTTTGTTATTTTTCTTTCCTTTGTTATTATTTTCATTGTTCTTGCCTTTCTTATCTTTGTTATTCTTCTTATTTTTATTTTTCAGTTTTTCTTGAATCCAGTCTGTATAAGCAGAAACTCTGATATGAACACTTGGAACCCTTCCATCGCAAATTGTAAAAGCACCAAACGATAATACTCCTACAAGCTTTTTACTGCAAACCAAAGGTCCACCACTATCTCTCTGAAATTTTGTATCTTAAAATAAATACAATATAAGTATACAAAGCCAAATTCTTGAGTGTTTTCTGATATCATACGCCCTACTTGTTTTCTCAAAAGTATTGCAATGCAGTAAGGATTCTATTTCGTCAAAAATTATCTCCCCATAACGCCAGTTCATTTTCACAATCGTAGAAATGGAAGCCATTATAGGGATGACACGCTGCCTATTTTTCACCATTACGATCCTTATATGTCAGCTGTATTTTAAAATACAAATGTATCAACTAGCTAATGAGCATCAATTAATGATCTTGTCTGCATTGATTCAATTTAAACTATTGTCTGATCGGTTGTCAGGTGGAATTTTCGAAAATGCATAAACATCTAAAAAACAATAATTAAATATTTCGTGGAATAGATTTTTCTAGTGGTTCAAGACAATAAACCCTAGTTATCACACACATACAATTTTTTTTTCGAAGAAATGCATTTTCGTCATCCAACTTGAAAGACTGTCGTCAAGTACTTTCAGTAAAAAAAATAGCTAATCGAACACACCTACTCTGTTTTTGTGATTCATTAGATAGGTATTTCACTTGACCCATATATTTCATCTTTCAGCACTGATATTTTTTTTATGTTATACAGTCAATCTGTGCTTTGATATATAAAAATGATAGAATCTGAAGCGGTACGATATATCAAATATTCTTGCTTTGTACGATATCAAGACAAAATATTCAACTCAAACACGCCCTAACATAAAAAGGTGCACTTGATTTTCTCTTTCCGATGCAATTGTTACCCATTATTTGGATTTTTTTTCTTGAGTCACAAAATAGAAGGGCAAACACGAAAATTACTATACTAATAGATTGATATGTTTTTTTCGTCCGTGGCATTTTCTACATCTTACTTGAAAGATACCCATGTCGTCGACTTGATATCTAATTGTTCTGCTTAACTATGTACTAGATAAATTGAAAACTTATGCAAATGGTGTTTTTTAAATAAAACTCTTCCTTATTGAGACGAAAACTGGTTTTTTTTTGTTTCTATTAACTTTAATCAAATGTGTCCCTAGAATAAACATTATAGTAAGCATTTATCGCGTTCTCTAACAAAGAGCTTCGATTCTTTTGTTCTATTTAAACCGGGTTTCCGACTGCTTAGACATACAACTGACATCGCGTTTTGGTTGTTTTCAGACTCATTCTTTAAAAAAATGATACCGATTATAGATTATGAAGCAGATGTGAACAAAATAAAAAAAACTTTGACAGGAACCGTATTGGAGCTTGAAGTTAAAAAAGATAATTTATATTTGTGTGAAAACAAGCTAAAATGTTTATATATCAACAGATTAAAAAATTTGAACCGAGAAACGTGGTGTCGATTTTCTACGATGTATATGAAGTGTTTGTAACATATTGGTGGGGTTCGTGTTGTTTATTCTTTAGTTTTCTATGTTGTGTCATGTGTACTTGTTTTTCTGTTTGTCTTTTTCATTTTTAGCCATGGCGTTGTCAGTTTGTTTTAGATTTATGAGTTTGACTGTCCCTTTGGTATCTTTCGTCCCTCTTTTATATATATATAAGTCAACAATTTTTCTCACGAAGGCTCTGGTTAATTACGAGTAATGATACGTGTACACAATAATTAAAATATAGTCAGACATCTGCGACAGCTTTTTTGAAAGCATTACATTCCTTTATCTGGAAATTACCTAACCAATGTGAAATTTACCGAAACGAGTTAACAACTTTGAATTTATTACATGGGCTAATGAAATATAGTTACATTACAAGAATCCTTTTTCCCATCCTGAAGACATATGATGTTCTTAAAAAAATTTGGTGGAAAAGACCAGGAAGCCAGACAGTCTTCTTTAGCAACAACAGGCATTGACAATACTTGCAGACGATCAGGATAATTCGACCCTATAATTATAAATTAAATAGACCAAATTAATTATGTTGTAAATATCCTTAAAATAATAAGTTTCTTCATGGAGACGTAAGACTTAAACTCTAACAAAGATGTTTTTAAAATCACGTCACTTTATTGCTATTTTTAAATTGATCAAGGTCATACGATGATATCATCTTTTAATATTGTACCAAGTCAGGAATATGACAGTTGTTGTCAATTCGTTTTTTACGTGTTTTATTATATGATTTAGCCATGTGATTATGGACTTTCCAAATTGATTTTCCTCTGAATTCAGTATTTTTGTGATTTTACTTTTTTCCATAAAATATACGTTTCCTTTGTATGTGGTCTAACTTAAAAAAAATACTCATATTTCCGGTTTGCTCGAAGATTGCAAACATAACATTGAGAAATAAAAAAGGGATGTGTCAAAGCGACAACTACCCGACCATTTAGCAGACAACAGCCGAAGGCCACCAATGGGTCTTCTATGAAGCGACAAACTGCCACGCCCGTAAGCGTCCTTCAGCTAGCCCCGTAAAATTTATGTATACTAGCAGAGTGATGACGGACGTCATTCTTAACTCCGAATAATACACAAAAAACAAAAAATTAAAATCAAACAAGACTTACAAAGGCCAGATACTCCTGATTTGGGACAGGCGCAAAATTGCGGCGGGGTTAAACATGTTTATGAGATCTCAACCCTCCCCATATACCTCTGGCCAATGTAGAAAAGTAAACGTATAACAATACGCACATTAAAATTCAGTTCAAGAAAAGTCCGAGTCCGATGTCAGAAGATGTAACAAAAGAAAATAAATAAAATGACAATAATACATAAATTACAACAGACTACTAGCATATACACATTTTATTATTCAAATTCGTTTTTGCACATGATATTTACACACAAATAACTAAAAAATGGTTACACCTTTATGGATTTCACCAACATGTCTTCCGACATTTAGTATTAACAGACTCTAATAATAGACAATTTAAATGTGTTTCTTACTTCTGCACTTGTCAATTGAAACTTATGTCAAGTTTAAAAATCCAATAGCATGCCAATCTCTCAGAGATAAGAGATGAATGTGGCAGTTGGGAAGGCTTTCTTGCTAGTCCAATTTGGTGGACAATATAAGTATAAAGACTTAAAGAAATATATCAGATAAACTCCATGATATATGATAGTATTATATCTGCTGAACATCAAGTATCAAAATCAGTTGTGGGACAAAATACACATTGGAACTACTTTTAACTCTATCTGCTATTTTTAGATTTGTTAGAAGTTCCAAAGGATCTAAAGATTTGTATATAATTTTAAATAGAAATATTAGTGTTCCCAATATTAGGCGAAGATGGACTGCATTTTAGGCTTTGGTCAAAACATTGGAAGCAAAAATATTAACTGTCATTTGTTTTCACAAAAATTACTACCTTTAAATGGTAACAGTATATCTCCAATAATCCAGTCTAAGCTACAAACAGTTTGTTTTAATAAAATTACGATTTATAATAATCCAAATAGTAAATTTTGTTATAGGGAAATTGAGACCTTAGAATATCTATTTTGGTAATTGAGCAAAATCCAAAGTTTTTAAAGAGATTGCAAAATAGTATTCAGTAATTTGTGTAGTTGAATACTGAAGTAAGACCTCGTTAACAATAAACGACATGAGTATGTATGTATTCATCAAAGTTGACCATACACGTGTTTCTATGATGTAAACAATCACACGTGCGTGTTTGTCTGCATAGCGGTCATCTATTGCTGTTTATATCAAAACACAGGTTTGTATTTTAAATATAGGATATTTCGGATTGGTGAATATTTTTCGCATTGCTTAAATATATTAAATATGATACTTTGGGATGGAAATAGCACTGGATTTTCAAAGCACACATGGTCACCATCTTAATGTAAGTTAAGAGATATTGTCATTCGAAGCTCGTATTATACTATTCAGTAAAGTTCAGTTTAGTTTAAGTAAACCTCCCCTCCCCTCCATTTGAATGGTTCTATTTTTGACATGTTTTTTGAAAATTTAATTACGTTTTAATAAAATTAGGTAAGTCGCACATTCTTTCGAGCTATTCGTTATGAAACAAATGGTTTTCTTTTATTTAAAAATAAACTTCATATCCGTTTGAGGTTAAGAATTATAGTATAACATTATAACAAAGTGTAATCTCGACGAGTCAATTTATGAGACCAAAGTCAATTAAATGGATTCATAAACCGGCAAGCGTAGATAAAAATAAACATGGTGGCGTTGTGACCCTTTTTGTGAAAAATAGTCTACATTTAATTGTACGGCATTTAATGTGTGTAAGCAATCTTTAATTACTTTGGCTTGAAATGGGAAATTGTGGTAACATTTTTTTAGTTGGTGTCTTATGTCGGCCTCCAAACTCAAATTCTCAAATATGATACTTATTTAGTGAGTCAGTAAATAAAGCATTTGGTTGTAATTACTTGTTTTTCTTTGTGGTGATTTTAATTGGGATATGATGTCAAAAACAAATAACTCTTAATAAAAGTTATTGAATCGTTTATATTTAGAAAATGATGTTTTGGAGTCTACTTTACAAACACAACTGACACTTGTATTGAGTTATGTTTGAATAATCGCAAAAATGTATTAAATCAGGATTTCTTCTTCCGCCGACATGCTGCAGTCATCATTCTCTCGTTTAAATCGAGATTTTAAATTTTAAAACAACACTCGTTTCAATGACAAATTCATGATTTTAAGCCTGTAGACTATGATGGTCTTAACAACCAGTTGATCGGTACTGACTGGGATGATGTTATTTCAGTCGAAATTTCGTTTAAAACTTTTTAACAACACTCGTTAAAAAGACAAATTCGTGATTTTTAGCGTACAGATTATGACGATCTGAACAACCAGTGATCGGTACTGACTGGGATGATGTTGTTTTTTAATTTAATTAATACAAATTATGTTGATGTGAAATTTGTCAAACCATTGTAAAGTATTGTCAATAGATATATACCTAATAGAACTATTATAGTAAGACCATATGATAAAAAATCATTTAAGAACAACTTGACAAGAAACAAGATAAGACATCGAAATACAATTCAGAACAAAGAGAAAACTTTGCTTAAAAAACCCCCAAAATTCGTAATTTTTACATTCTAAATAATTATATAAGAGATATTTGACAAAATTGGCCGAATATAACAAAATTTGGGACCAGCCAACATAGAACGCAGGCGTCGACAGACAAAATATTAAAGTTAAACATATAAAATATCAGTATAGTTAGAAAAGCAAAAGACGACCATAATTGCAAACGGATATCACAACTTCATGAACTTATTGTCATGATATTTAAACAAATTCGTTTTCACAAAGAAAGAATTATTAGACCAGTTAAAATCTTGAATGTTAACAACCAGCTGGAATTGCGGTGTCAGCCCTATCTTTTACAGGTGTTTCCAGCTTTATTTCAAAATCTTCAACTAAGTCATTTGATATATATATCTATCAGTTAAACGGCACACACGCAAATATAACCAGGATACGAGATCAAAGGATGTGAAATGACCTGGGTCAATTACATGCCAAAGTGCTATAGTTTATTACAAATCATTTTTTGCTTAGCGAATCACACATTATCATAGTTGCATTGTCATTGTAAAAAAATACACTTGAATTTCTTGCGTGCAGAGAACTTTACTCCAAAAGGACCAAAAATGGTTAACCAGCTAGTATAGGACTTACGTAATACTGTTTGATGATGAACCATTTGTACAATAATTTAAGTAATCATTCAAAGACATCTGTTATATGAGTTTACCTTGTATCGTATTAATTGTATTTTATGTATTTTTTTCGTTTATAAATTTAAACCCGAGTATTTTTTTTTTAACTTTCTTAAGTTTTTCTCATTTACTCCTTTTACTCACACTTCTCTTATCATAATTCAAACCTTGAAAATAATAAATGTTTTTTCTTAATCGTCTAATTCTGTTGTTAAACGTTCTCAAGAAAAGAAAAGACAAATTAGAAAGTCAAGGTATTTAATTAAAATTTAGATGTGCTGCTGTTTTATACAAGTACAGTCCGCATGTTCGTCTTTTTTAGTTTTTCTTTTGCCCATGACGTTGTCCTTTTGTGTTAGACTTATGAGTTGTAATATCCCTTTTGTATCTTTAGCCTCTAATTTCTATAATTAATTGTTGATACATCTTACCACTAGATTTATTAGCATTTGTAGTTCCCCAACCAGATATTGTGCACAATTCACCAACATAATTGTTCCCTGTTTCCTTGTCCAGCTCGATTTTATTAATGGTAGATCCAAATTTAAACGGCGTCTTGAGCTGTAGTAACATAAGGTCAGGTTCGATTCCATCGCCACCACCTGTATTATATTTTTCGTGCTGAAACATAATGAGCACAATTTAGTTTTTTGTAACATCAGTATATGCAAACGATATGATTGCATGACGTTTGTAGAAAGTAAAACTAAAGAAAAAAAAGTGATTGCTTTTCTTCCGAGAAAAATTTAAATTTTGGAACTGAGTATGAAATCGTGTTATGATTTTATCTTGTTGGTAAAATCATAGTTCTAGCTTATTTACAAATTCTTTACATGTTATGACTTTTGAAAGCGAAATTCCACCGTGAAAAGAATATTATGATATCCTTTGACGACATGTTATTTTAGGTGTATTCAATGATATATGGAATAGCTATTAATAGATTAATAAAAATCGATCGATCAAAGAATCGTTCGAAGTTGGAACCACTGATGTGTCTGTTTAGTTCTAAATGTCCACGTAATATGTTTGGAGATTAGAATCGTGATATTGACATAAACTGGACGTACAGTTTTTCGACTAAATAATTTCAAAGACGATACACCTAAGGGTGACTGAATTTACTTTCCATAGATACAGTAATTTTCCTTTCGTTGTGAGATTATACATGATTACATATTCTTGAAACAACATGTGTAGTGGGTACTGAGTAAATTTCTCTCTATCTGCAAACGTGCTGAGCATAATCGTCTCTACAATATTTGCAATTACAATACTACATTCACTATCTATTTCTGAAAAATAATGTTAAATATTTTGACGTGCCTAATCGTTGACGACATTTTTTTGTAGTACTTTAGTACCGTTGAAACAGTATGCTAGGGTATTTGAGATTCTAAATGGATATGTAATTCTAAAAAGATAACAAATGTATACAATGACCCATTTGTCATTCAAAAAATCAGTATTGGTGGTTCATGTAGTTTTCTCTGAGTGACAGAGATAAAGTGAAGAAAAGGAATAAAATATTTAGTCTCACGAAAAACCTTTACTACTCTACTTTTGTTACAATTCAAATATGTTGCAAATCAACGATAAAATTATATGTGCCACATACAAAAAAAATAATTTAACTGACTGATGTATTTCAGCATTTCTCCTAAATCATGAAAAGTACCATGGATAGTATCGGATTCAAATAGCATAAAAACTTTGTAAATCTCATATGCCAAGCTGCCAACATATTTAAGTTATTTACGTTATTTAAGGTACCGGTACTTTCAAACCAACAAATGTGAAAGTTTTAAAAAAGAAGATGTATATATAATCAAAAAACTTTTTTTTTTAAGGAATGACTCATCTTTTTTCTGTCTATAAAGAAATAACATAAACAAATGTGGTGCACACTTTAATAACGCGCGTATGTTATTTCGAATAGGCAGAAACAGTATTACAGTCATTTCTTATATTACAATTCTTTATTCCCTTTTAAACCGGAGTAAATCATGAAAAACGTTGATGACGTCACTGTCACATGCCAAAATTATGTCTATGGGCTGATAAACAAATAACGTCAAGCAATCAGAAGACACGTTACATCCAAAATTAAGTTATTCTGTTTTGTACTGATGACCCAAACGTATATATTCAAATTAACGGCAAACAGGAACATATGAATACAGAATAATTAAGAAATAATTCATGGGGCTTGAATATATCGTGATTTTACCACGGGTTGACCCTTTATGACAAATATGTTACCCTGAGCGATAGCGAGGGGTAAAATATCGGCATAAAGGGACAACCCGTGGTAAAATCTAGATATATTCAAGCCCCCATGAATTATTTCGATTCTAATAAGACAAACGCGGCAATTCTTTTGGATCGAAGTGCTCTAGGTGGAACCAAATATTTGCCGTTCCCCTAAATTAACGCACTTTTAGATTGGCGGTAAAGAACGGAGAAAACAGAATAAGTGACAAGCTCATGCTATTTACAATAACATATTTAGATAGATTTGGATGAATTTTAACGATAATTTACTTATTTATCTTATATGTATATAAAAAAAGGCTTGTACCAAATTTTAGCATCGTTTGTTTACGTATCATCCTTGAGATGATTTTCGGTGACAGAAGCATGTATTTTCCCGTAAAATGCTTAAATTATTACGTCATCATTCTATGACGTAGTGTACTTCCTTCATAAACAATCATATGATGTGGGAGTACAATCGTAACAGCCCAACCAATATATTCATATTTTACCACGGGTGTGTACTCAAAGCGTGTGGAGGACGTCATGTTAGAATGGTTATTATAATTTTATAATTAGCAAATCGCGATCATGTTTTATTACAGGTACATCAATCTTAACAGAGAATCAACTGTCCATTGGTAATGTACATTTAAATTGGTCCGGTAACGACCAGTTTTCTGGTCCGTTTTATTCTGTTGAAGACCGATTGAATTTTTTACTGTAGAATACAAAATGCAATGTGGATCCTTGTTATCCAGAGAGCTTATGCTTGACCGATATTAAATAAAATTAATTTTACTGTAAGTAAAAGGATTTTTGGCAGTAAATTTGAGTTCTCTTGTTAATCTTATCATCACAGTGGGTAACCCCTTATCAATATCGTAATATGAAACTGGGAACTTTCCATAGCCACTGTCTATGTATTATGCAATTCTTAATCAAATGCAGTCAAGGTCAACATGGTCATCTCATGATCATGGTATATATTAGTTGCAATTGGCTAATTTTAATTAGAGTGACCAATCAGGAAACCGCACATGATAGCACCATTGCATGTGAGGGGACGCTTGGTCTTTTACGATTTCGTTTTGAAAGCTGCTAGACGCCATTTTGTGATTTCAAGAGAAAAAGCCAATTCTGTTAACTTTAGAAGTTTTCCCATAGCTGAAGACGATTTCAAGTTTGGAAAAGAGTGTTGGGAGTTACAGACTTCATTTACAAGGTATTAGGCCATCCTATTTACATTTTTTATACCTTTATTCGAATCCGAAATACTTCAACGGTATCATATTTTGAGAAAAACTAATTCAATTTTAAGGACATTATGGTTCATACAGTTTTAATTTTTGGTCACTCATTCGTACGAAGATTAGATTCCTTTTTATATAGGAATCGCGAGTTTGGTTGGTATAATTTGGGTTTCGATGGTACTGAAATTCAAGTGGAATTTGCAAGCTTGGGAGGAGGTACTTTACGACCGGGACCTAAATGCATTCAAAAAGAAAATTTTATGCACATATTTCACACTTTTAAACCAAACACAGTTTTTATGCAGATTGGCGGTAATGATTTAACACAGGAAAATAACCCAGACAAATTAGCGCGCGATATCGTCTCGTTTGCTGATTACGTTATTACTGTCTATGGAGTAAGTCACGTGGTCATAGGTCAATTATTGCCGAGGTATTCCGGAAGTTCCGGTCATGACTATAACGAAAAGGTAAACAAAGTGAATCGTTGGTTACATTTATCATTGAAAGGCCGGGAGAATATTACTTTCTGGCATCATCGAGGACTTTGGAATAATACTGCATCGTTATTAATAGATCAAGTTCATTTAAATAATGAAGGCATGCTGATTTATGCTAAAAATGTGCGTGCAGCAGTTGGTAGTTCAAAACGAAAGTAGATTTTTTTTTAATTTTTCGTGTTACATACATTTTGTACACATTGCATAACTTTTCACACACACATTATGGTACAAACAATCACACATACTAGTGTTTGAAAATCAATTTATCTGTACATGTATTGTTTTATTTAAATGTGTATCAATATACACATGGTAAAAATTGTATCAATATACACATGGTTAAACGTGTATCCATCTACACATGATTAAACTTGTATTAAAGTGTATCAATATACACATGGTTGAATGTGTATCAATATACACATGGTTAAACGTGTATCAATATACTCATGGTTAAACGTGTATCAATATACACATGGTTAAACGTGTATCAATATACACATGGTTAAACGTGTATCAATATACACATGGTTAAAAGTGTATCAATATACACATGGTTCAACGTGTATCAATATACACTTGGTTCAACGTGTATCAATATACACATGGTTAAACGTGTATCAATATACACATGGTAAAAAATGTATCAATACGCACATGGTGTTGTATGGAGTATAATGATAAGGTTTTATTGGTTGTTACATTTTTTTGGTACAGGTCAATATTTAAATTTCTTTTAAAAAACAATCAATACATGTACGGATTTTATTATTTTATATCATATGGTTCATTTAAAAAGAATTTTGGCCATATATACCAATTGTGAAAAGGCTATATATTCTAGTTTTTTAATTTATAGATGCCAACTCAGAGATCTAGAGTGAGGAGGAGGGTGGCACCTACAGATCTAAGGGATGTTGACCCTGTTCCAGTCATCCCTGACACAGTTGCACCACAGCCAAGACGGCGAAAGCGTGCAAGGGCTGATACCACTCAAGTACCAGCTGGACGACCCGTTCCCCCAGTGCAGCAACCAGCAGAACCAATACCACAGATTCCTGTTACGCATCCGTCAGCAGACCAAATAGCTGCTGCAATGATTAGCCAGCTAAAAGATTCTGGTGTGCAACTTACCGTCAACAGGGAACCAGTACCGGTAACAACAAACTTTCTGGCAAATTATTTAACAGATGGATTTTCGCATGAGAACACTGGGAGAAGGGACTTACCCAATGCAGAACCAATACAAATTGCTGAAAGTCAACCAAATCCACCATATGTATTGGCACCACCTCTAGTAACGGACCCTGATGTGTTAGCGTACACAGGCCAAGACGCAGGTGATGGTCTGTCACATGCTTTAGGAATTGACAATTCGGCAATGGGTAAAACAGCTTCATATATTTTACAGAACACTTTACCTCTAGGTTTCAATGTTGATGAAAAACTAAGGAGAGACATTTGGTCAGATTTATATCTGGATTTGATAAAACTTTCACCAAATTTTAATGATGAGGAAAATGATGACATTCTGTTTAGTACAAAATCTGTTAAAATTTCAACAACTGCAAAGGCAAAACAGTTAACCAACATTCACCAATGGACAGCAGCCTTCGATATATTTATGTCTATTCATCATGTTAAATTTCCTCATTTAATTCTCAGTTTGATCAAATATGCTTATAATATAAGGGCCATGTCAAAACAATTTGGTTTTCACATGGCTAGGTCATATGACGAGGCTTTCCGCAGGGTACGCAAAGTGATGAGGTTTGATTGGTCTAATGTAAATGATGATTTATGGCGTTCTGCCTTTTATGAGCATTTCAATAGCAGTCAAACCCCAAACGGTAACACTAATAATAGAATAAATAGGCAGGTTGGAACTTCTCCCTTTCCAAGACAGGCTCAGCAGCAAAATAATCCATTCCCAATGGGGTACTGCTGGGCCTACTGCAGATCAGGAGAATGTGCCAACATTGCAACTTGCAAACTTAGACACGAATGTGTCAGATGTTCCAAAAAACATGCAAAAGTTTCATGCAGGGAAGGGTCATCAAAATTCAACAAGTCTGCCTACACCAGTAAGGGTAAATAAGCTTAACCATTTTCTTCAGGGATATGACAGTAATCTGAAAAATAGATTGGTTCATGGTTTCAAATTTGGGTTTAAGTTAAATTCATCCTTAATTCAAACAGATAAAATTTTTCCTAAGAACCACAAAAGTGCCAGAGAGAATCCTGACATAGTAAATAAGAAAATTTCAAAGGAAATTTTAAAGGGTAGGTTAAGAGGGCCTTTTAAAGACCCACCGTTTGAAAATTTCATTTGCTCACCTTTAGGTCTAGTTCCCAAAAAAGAGGAAGGTTCATTTCGTTTAATTCATGATTTATCTTTTCCAAAAGGGGATTCTGTTAATTCTTGGACACCAATTGAGTTTACTTCAGTATCATATCAGAATATAGAAACTGTCATTGATCTGGTACAGGAATTTGGTTTAAACTGTCTCATGAGTAAGGCCGATATTCTAGAGGCTTTTCGTTTGGTTCCTGTCCATTCATCAGAATATCATCTTTTGGGGTTTAAGTGGCAAAATTTATTTTATTACGATGCAGCATTACCCATGGGAGCATCTGCATCTTGTCAACTTTTTGAATGTTTTTCTACCGCCCTTCAATGGATTTTGAATACAAAATTTGAGATAAATGGTATGTCACATTTACTAGATGATTTTTTCTTTGTGGGTAAAGCTGGGACGAATGAATGTTCCATTGCTTTAAATACATTTCTAGCATTAGCTGAAAAATTGGGGGTTCCTATCAAAGATGAGAAAACTCAAACCCCTACCACATGTATTACAATTTATGGGATTGAAATTGATTCACAATCAATGATAGCTCGTTTACCTCAGGATAAGATAGAAAAGGTTTTAGGTTTACTGACAAAATTTAAGGTAAAAAGGAAAGTGACTTTACGAGAATTACAATCATTATTGGGTTTGCTAAATTTTGCTTGTAGTGTGATTGTCCCTGGGCGTGCATTTTTACGAAGATTAATTGATTTAACTTTGGGACATACATGTCCTCATTTTAGAATCACTCTTAATTCTGAAGCCAGGGCAGATCTCAAAGCTTGGTATGAATTTATATGCAATTTTAATGGAAAATCTTGTTTCCTGTTCAAACAGTGGGTGTCATCCGAATCTTTGAAACTTTATTCTGATGCTGCGGGGGTGTATGGTGGTTTTGCAGCAGTTTTTGGTGATAAATGGTTCTCTGGCCAATGGCCTCCTGAGTTGAAAGATTTGCATATCACTGTTAAGGAGCTTTTCCCCATTGTTCTTGCAATTGAGATTTGGGGTAAAAACTTAGCTAATCATAAAGTGTTATTTATGACGGATAATCAGGCTGTTGCAGACATTATAAATAAAACATCATCTAAAGATAAAAATCTGATGAAATTAGTTCGTCGAATGGTCTTGTCAGCAATGAAATTCAATATCCACTTTAGGGCAAAACACATAGCGGGGAAAACAAATGTGGTCTGTGATTTGCTATCTCGTTTTTCTTTTCAGGAAGCCCATCGAATTGCTCCCTGGTTAAATCTAAATCCAGTTACAGTTCCACTGCATCTCTTGAATCTGTAACAGCACAATTATTACAAGCTTCATTATCACATTCAACAAGACAATCTTATAAAAGGATGCTGAATGTATTCCAGCAATTTTGTAAAGAAAAATTTCCTGTAGTCCAACCATTTCCATCTACAAGCATTATGATAGCACATTTTATTTCATTTCTTTTCTTAAAGAATTATCAGCCATCTACAATAGCATCCTACATTTCTGCCATCAGTTTTGTTCATAAACTTAATTTTTGGAGTGATCCTACAGATTCATTTTTTATTAAGAAAATTATTAAAGGGGCCCAAAATCTAAGAAGTTCAAGCGATAATAGATTACCAATCACCAAAGAAATTTTGTCAAAATTAGTAGCAGCAATTCCGGTAGTTGTACAAAGTCCCTACAATCAAATTTTGTTAAGAGCAATGATGTCCCGGGCTTTTTACTGTTTCCTTCGTATAGGTGAGATGGCTGTTAAAAGCGAAAGCAGGAAAAATAATGTCATTCAATTATCTGATTTAAATATTGAGTTTGAAAACAAGGTTTCAAAGCGTATGACGGTCACAATGAGGAATTATAAACACAGTGACATGCAGCCAAAAACTATTTCAATTGACAAAAATACTAGCAATATAGCTTGTCCAGTTATGGCTATGTCTAGTTATTTAAATTTGGTTAAACATAATTCTGGTCCCCTCTTTCAATTTCCATGTGGCACACCAGTATCATATGCTTTCTTCAGCGCATCACTTAAAGCGGTTCTAAATTTCGTTGGTTTAAATACCCAGTTATATAAAGGTCATAGTTTTAGAATAGGGGCTGCAACATCAGCAGCAGCCAAGGGTGTATCTTTAGAAATTATTCAACAAATGGGGAGATGGAAATCAAACGCTGTAAAAAATTATATAAGGTTACATAATTTTTGAGGTAGAGGTCAACAAGGCTTGCTCTACCAGTCAATAGTATTGTATAATGTAGAATTTTATTTGTTTGTTTTTACACTAGATAATTGATTAGAAATGAGTAAAGAGGTCAACAGGGCTTGCTCTTTCCATTAATAATTATTTTTATTTTTATACATAATATGTCAACACTTTGCGTGCCTTGCACATTTCATTTAATAATTTTTATATATTTCACCATTCTATTTTGTGTGTGTGATGGTTTAAACTTGTATGCTATAAGTAGAGGTCAACAGGGTTTGCTCTACATTATTGTTGTCTTATAACAAGTTAATGTTTTGTATACACACTGAACACTGAATCAAGTATTTTTGATTAACATGAATTTTTTTTTTGGGGTGGGGAGGAGTGCCCCTCTCATAAAAGTGCATTAACCTAGGAGTTTTCGGGTGGCGGTCTCCCCAAATTTAAATTCTTTAATATTGGGGATTTTTTGGCGGTTTTTATTCGCCACCTTTGCTAATTTTTTGTCATTTATTCAGATTTGGATTTATTGCATAAATTCATATTTGATTATATAATACAGAATATTATGATTTTATGGTATGTTTGAATAAATGACCTTTATCGCAAATAGTTATTTAATTCACTGCAAATGAACTCAAACTCCTTGGAAATTAAGGAATGGTTTTTAATAAGACCAAAACTTGGTATTATGCCTGTCTGTTATTTTCGGAGGTTGGATTTGCCCCCTTTTAGTTTACTTGGCTCTACTTCCTTTTCCTATGTTTGGTATGAAAATTTAGGTGTCAAAAAATTAATTTTACTGTAAGTAAAAGGATTTTTGGCAGTAAATTTGAGTTCTCTTGTTAATCTTATCATCACAGTGGGTAACCCCTTATCAATATCGTAATATGAAACTGGGAACTTTCCATAGCCACTGTCTATGTATTATGCAATTCTTAATCAAATGCAGTCAAGGTCAACATGGTCATCTCATGATCATGGTATATATTAGTTGCAATTGGCTAATTTTAATTAGAGTGACCAATCAGGAAACCGCACATGATAGCACCATTGCATGTGAGGGGACGCTTGGTCTTTTACGATTTCGTTTTGAAAGCTGCTAGACGCCATTTTGTGATTTCAAGAGAAAAAGCCAATTCTGTTAACCCACCCTCCCACACCTTTAAAATATTGTTTTAACATATGTTTATGTTTTGGGTTTATTTGTTTGTTTTTTGTTTTTTTTTTCTTATTGTGTAACATATTGTATTCTTTATACTGGCGGTTTTTATTCGCCACCTTTGCTAATTTTTTGTCATTTATTCAGATTTGGATTTATTGCATAAATTCATATTTGATTATATAATACAGAATATTATGATTTTATGGTATGTTTGAATAAATGACCTTTATCGCAAATAGTTATTTAATTCACTGCAAATGAACTCAAACTCCTTGGAAATTAAGGAATGGTTTTTAATAAGACCAAAACTTGGTATTATGCCTGTCTGTTATTTTCGGAGGTTGGATTTGCCCCCTTTTAGTTTACTTGGCTCTACTTCCTTTTCCTATGTTTGGTATGAAAATTTAGGTGTCAAAAATATAATTTTTATCTGTTCAGAAGCTTTGCAGCTAATTGAGTAGCGTGTTTAAGCGAACAGGTAAACAAATCTTCGTAATTCATTGACTACAAGCGAATTGTAAGAACAATTCTGCATTTACCGCTGATGATAACTCTGCAAAAAAACTGACAATCATCAATCAAAATTGGAATTGTGCGAAGAGCTTTTAATGTCATAATGATAGTTTAAAATGAATATCGGGTTTATCGTGTATGAAGTCATCCTGTTCAGTAATATATACGAAATGTACGACATAATTAGTGTCGTCCAAACTAACGTACAAACAGTGAGACAGGAAAGCAGGATAGGTTAAATATTACATGTACACCTATACCAATAAATAGTTTGGTATAATATATACTTCTTATTGTCCATACCACATAGTATTTATTCAAGGGTTTAATCTGTATCATCCTACTCAAAAAGGAGCTTCCAGCTACTACTCTCATATTCTTAGCCCTAAAATAGAAATAAAATAAAACTGTAGCGATGTAGTGAAAACATATTTTAATATACTATATAAAAAAGAAAATGTAGCATGATTGTAAAAAAGATAGCTCTTCACAAGATGACACTGAGTAGATAGGTTAAAAGAGATTTACACTGTGGGATCATCAAAGGTTCTTAATACATAAATTAAACAATTCGAACAACTAGCAAAGGAATTGACCTTGCGTTTGAACTAATAATTCTATACGGGCGTGATTATTATTTTACATACACATTTTTAATAACTTAAAATCATAACTTATTTTCTTTTTGGACGTGACGTACCTTGAGACCTATCAATTCCGATTGGCTATTTTTTCACTTTTTATTTTGTCTTAAATGTTATTTCAACACAATGCATTATCAACTTTCAATAGTTCTGCTAATACAAAATATACACAAAATGTTCATAAGGGAGCAACCATTTAACTGCAAGGTATGGACAGGAATTATTTGTTTATGTCTGAATCATAATTTATTTTTGGACGCTATCAATCAAATTACCTTGTTCAAAAATGAATCCTATAAAAGAGGGACGAAAGACACCAAAGGGACAGTCAAACTCGTAAATATAAAACAAACTGACAACGCCATGGCTAAAAATGAAAAAGACAAACAGAAAAACAATAGTACACATGACACAACATAGAAAACTAAAGAATAAACAACACGAACCCCACCAAAAACTAGGGGTGATCTCAGGTGCTCCGGAAGGGTAAGCAGATCCTGCTCCACATGCGGCACCCGTCGTGTTGCTTATGTGATTACAAATCCGGTAAATAGTCTAATTCGGTAGGTCAAATTCATGAAAGGGAAGGGGATTGTAGTTACGACGTAAGGAACATATCCGATATCATTTGTGAAACGGTTATTCCATAACGGTCAACCAACTCGTGATGGCGTCCGTAAAATTTACGAAGGGATGATTTCAACTTCACCATTTGGAACTCTTGGTTTAATAGCTTCCTTGTGAGCAGTAACCCTCTATCAAGAAAATCATGATAGGAAATGCAAGCACGGGAATATCGTATCAATTGGGAGATATATACCCCGTATGCAGGTGCTGCTGGAATGTTGCTACTTAGAAATGGAAAGTTCACAATTGGAAAGCTGAAATCATCTCTTTTGTCGTAAAGTTTTGTCTTCAACCGACCCTCATTGTCAATTTCTAGATGTAAGTCAAGATATGAAGCCGACTTAACTGTATCTGTAGTATCCTTTATCTCCAATTCGATGGGATAGATGCGATCCACATAGTCACCAAATTTTGAATTGTTTAGTGAAAGAACGTCATCTATATAGCGGAAAGTAGAGTTAAAGGATATTGCTAACTTCTTATCTTTCTTCCTAAGAAGTTAGCAATATCCTTTAACTCTATAAGGTATTGGGAAACGATGGAATCAGAAATTGTTTTTTTTTCTCATCTACTTGACTATATTGACCATGTTGACCACGTTTTGTTTTATAATTCAAGGATGACAAAATATTCCTAGAGAAAAAAAACATACCCCCATTATGAAGTTAAATGGTTTCACCCTTAGTTCACTCTTTTCGTACTTAAATGATATTGGTGATATTGGAAACTGGATCTTTTCTGCAAAGATTTATACAAAAAACAAACATAGGCAACAGAAACGTATTAATGATGATGTACCGACTATTCTTAAATCCAAAGAAAAACTGTAAAAGATTGATCCATGCTATGATAGATTCAACATTCTTTTTCTGAGTGTGTTTTTGTGTCGTTTTATTCTTTCCCATGCACAATCATGACTGTATAAACATTATTTTCTTCACTATTTAAATATCTACTGACAGGTAAGATTGATACATTAACTGTAAAAAGAATAACTTACTCTTCAGCAGTATAAGCGACACAATGTGCAGCTGTAAGAACCCAACTTCTGTCAATAATTGCTCCTCCGCAAATATGAGTAAAAGTGCCGCCTTCATTGTCTCTGGCCTGAATTGAAACCATCCATGGATGATCTTCTATGTTTGCCTCTTCACCATTTACAATCTTTACACTTGTATCAGCCGCAAAAGTCTAAATTATGACATAAAATTTATTGAAAAAATACTTTCCATTCTCAATTTTATTTCTAAAATTAGTTTTTATCAAATCCCAAGTAAAATCATTTCGACTGGAGGAATGAAAAACAAAAAAATATCAATATATCAACAAGTTAAGACGGTTTTATTATTGCGATAATAAAAAGTGTCAACTTTCCCCCTTATTACAATAAAACAAATATCATCATTAAATTACCATTAAAGATAATTATCAATTCGTGACAACAGAACTGTCATCATCCGATAACCTTTTACACTCACTTCGATAACATCGATTATACAGTTACATCATCAGGTCAAAAGTCAAGATAGTTCCTTAAAAGTGACCTGTTCAAAGTAAAGACAATTCTATTGACGCTCAAAAACGTATCTTCGCCTAAACTACGAAGTTGAACATATTTTGAAAAATGATACATGTACTAATTTAACAACTGTCATAAAAGAATTCCCAGGAAAAAAGCAACTAATGTCAGAATGTAATAACAAATTCTTTTTTTTTTTAAATTATAGTGATTATTAGGTTTTTATAATAAAATCACAAAGTAAAAACAAAAATGATAATGGTAGACTACAAAAATTGCTAAAATCATCTTTCTTTACACTCTTATTTCCGTTACCAGAAGGCCAATATGCTAGATGTTACTTTCTGTGATTTAATGCATACAGAAGGTGTATCGATTAAGTAGTTGGCTAAATTTATTTGAAGATACCATATTATTGTTTTATAATCAGAGATGCTACAATTTACTCATCAAGGATGTTATAAAATGTGTTTGGTTTCTAACTGCTAGCACTGAGTCAATACCTCTGATGATATACTCTTGTGGGTGTCATCATTTAGCAATCAGTGGTTTGGTGCTGACATCTTCATTTTTATATATCATCATACATGTATCTAGAAAGTACTACAGTTTCGTTAGTTTTTTCTTTTAATGTACAACAAATGGAAGTTTTTAACGACCTTGACTGGCTATACAGCCCTTGCACGGTTGGAT
>CM034351.1:84929843-85056943 GCA_019925275.1 Mytilus edulis
TGAAAAACCAAATGTATGTAAGAAACAAACCTTATAAAACATGCGCGCCTTATAATTATTTTGTACATTAAATACAGTTAAACTATACCTTTATTATCGTATCTAAAAAATAGACCAATTCTGAGATATTCAAAATTGACCAATAAAACTATGAAAATAAAGTCAAGGTCAGACAAATATATATATACATTACAATCATTCTACAAAACAAATAAAGTTCACCTATTCCTTATAGTATCTGAAAAACAGACAAAAAAAGTCGAATCAAATAACACGAACCATGAATATAAAATCAAGGTCAGATTAATATTATTGCAAGATAGACAATTACACCATACAATATAAAAAAAGAAGATGTGGTATGATTGCCAATGAGACAACTATCCACAAAAGACCAAAATAACACAGACATTAACAACTATAGGTCACCATACGGCCTTCAACAATGAGCAAACATTCCGTACATCAAATATATCTAGCTATGAAATGCTTATAGTATCCGAGAAATACTCCAAAACACAAAGCAAATATTTTGCTGGACCACTTAACCCTGAAAAAGAGGTCAAGGTCAGATGACACCTGTCAAGTTGACATTAAGACATTAAAATTGTTTCATACAACCAAATATAGAAGAACTATTGCATTTGGTATCTGAGATTTCGTCTAAACCACGAACATTTAACATGGTTGAATGATCAATAAAATGAGTTCATGGTCAAGTAAAAACTGTTTTCCTAATTTTGGGCACACACCATATCATATTGTGCACACAATATGTTTAAGTTGTGCGCACAATATATTTAAGTTGTGCGCACAATATATTTAAATTGTGCGGAAAATATATTTAAATTGTGCGCACAATACATTTAAGTTGTGCGCACCATATAATTAAGTTGTGCGCACAATATAATTAAGTTGTGCGCACAATTTATTATTTGTGCGCACAATATATTTATTTTTCTTTGCATGTCCCTAGCGGGATTCCGTAAATATCTCTGTTTGCGCTTGTTTAATATCAAGAAACGTAATAAATAAAAGGCGATATTGACTATTTTACAGATATAAATGTAAATACAAAACAACCTAACGAGGAAACATATTGAACAGACATGTAGAATGTCAAATACAGTCTCGGTCGAGAGATAGGTGTTTTAACAAGATGCCATCTTTAGATTATCCCGAAAGTATAAACGTTTGTATTTCTAGGCATGCGTTCATATGACGAAGACATAATCATTAAATCAGTTTAATTGAGGTCTGGAGCTGGCATGTCAGTCACTGCTAGTAGTCTGGTGTTATTTGTGTATTACTGTCACTTTGGTTTTTTTTCTTTTGTCACCTCTTCTGACATTGAACGCTTAAACTAAATTCAACCGTGCATATTGTTGTGCGTTTTTTTTCTACATTGGCTAGGGAAGGGTTGACTGTTGTCAGTTAATTTTCGACTTAAGATTTGAATGTCTTATTGGTATCTACGGCATCTTCCACCTGTTATAATGTGCTTTAGAAAGAAAATCTGTAACCATTCTCATTTTCTTTCTACAACACGTCGGTATTTATTATTACCTCTGCACACTATTTTTTGGAATCTTATCTAATATTAGGGAGGGGGAGTATGTACTTCCCTCAACTATAGAAGCAATGTTATGCCTAAATGATAAATGTTCACAACAAAGCACAATTAGTTACCACTTTTTTTCTCAACAAATTTGGAAATTTTCAACAACAAAAAAAAAAAGAAAAAAAAAGGGTGCGCCCTTCTTATAGGGATCAGTTTTCGTCTTGTGCAAGTGTATCTTCATTAAATGTATATTCTCGATTAAAATTTGAAAAAAATGTGTGTCAAAACTAAGCATATTAATAAAAGATTTATGGCTTTTTAGGTTCAAGATCATATGTATGGTAATCTGGAATTTTTTGATAAATGGACAATTTTTAATAAAAAAAAAAGTTTTTAAAAAACAAAAAATACGCGACCTCCTTTTTATTTCATGCATATTTATTATGTTGTCTTTTAAAATTTGTCAATGACATGTTATGGAATTGCTATACTTGAGATATACACATATTTAAAATAGATGATGACCTATTGCCAATTTTCATTTTTGAACTTCTACACATTTTTTGATTGTTACTATGTAAACAAACTATTGATAACATTAAAAAAGTTTGATAAGTTTAGTATGATGTAAACGGAATTGTTTGTCTTGATTAACTGTATTTCAATGGTACTTTAAAATCCTTTGTTGTGCAATTTTCAAATGCTACCTTTGTGGGCACATTTGTATCTATGCAATATTTCGAAATAATAGTTGCCATGCATGGCTACCATGTTTCAAAAGAAAAACAAATATATGTTACTTATTTTTGTGTCATACTTTCTTCGTTATTTAGTTTAGACATACCGAATATATATCACCCAATGTGTGATGGTGTCTATTAAATTTACTGAGTTTCATTTCCAATATTTCCTCCTCATAACTCTTTGTAAAAGAGAACACTCCTATATATGAAGTCTGGATATTTTCAACATGCACGAGCATACCGTATTAATTGAGATATGTAAACACCATACAATGTACCCGATCTTTCACGGTCATATATTCCATTTTCCGTATTTTCTCTGAAAACTTTTGAATAATTTTGAGAGTCTTCAGACACATTAAAAACTTCACAATAAACACTAAATTCCGAAGAAATTTCAAAACGGAAAGTCCTTTATCAAATGGCAAAAATTAAAAGATCAAACACATCAAACGAATGGACAACTGTCATATTTCTGATTTGGTACAGGCACTTTTAAATTCAGAAAATCTTGGATTGAGCCTGGTTTTAAAGCATCAAACATCTCACTTATACGACAGTCGCACCAAGTTCCATTATATTGAAATGTCACAATAAGGGGTACAACAACAAAACGAACCCCACCAAATAAAGGGTTTATTGCATGTGCTACTGAGGAGTAATCATAGCTTGCTTTACATGGGACACCCATCGTGTTTCTCGTGTAATTTCAAACCCAATAAATAGTATAATTTTAGTAGTTAACATTCGTGAAAAGGGAACGGGATTGTAGTTACGACATAAGGACTTTATCCGATATCATCTGTATAACAAATAATATATTATTTTGAACAAACTCGTGATGGCGTCGGTAAAATTAACGAAGTGATGATTTGGCCAATAAAAGAGACCAACATTGTTCAGACAATAGTAAATAATCTATTCATCTTATTGAAAAGGAAGTAACAACCATCACGCCACGTTAGTTAAGAAACAATCCACAACTTTATATAACAATTGTGCTCTAGACACACATTCCTGCAACATAGTGTGAAAGCCAAAGTGTGCAATATTTGCATCGTAGGAATGATGATGTTATCACAGGATCTACAAACTAGTCAATATTTCAGCGATCATAAATTGCTTCGATATTAAAATCAATGCCCTTCATTTAGGGTTGTTTTCCAATTTTATTTCTTCTCCCGAATCAGATGAATTGGATATGTAGAACAACCACACTACCTGTTTATAGGGTGGTCGAGGAGTGCTGCAATAAGCCGACAACAGAAATTACCAACTAAAATTATATGATGAATAAACGGGCTTTAATGATAGTAAAATGTCATTATGCATATTTCAAATGAAAACGTACACTACTTTGATATGATTTCAACAGTACATATTGTACAAAACACTTTCTGTTTTGTTACATTGTAGGTCATCTATCAAAGGTTTCGGTTCAAATATAAGGTTCAAACTATGATGTTTATCAGAAAAAAGCTAGCACCAATCGAAAAGACAAATCAGTTAAGGAAAACGTAAAGTTAACGTTCAATTTATAGCATGAATGAAAATTTCAGGAAGATCTTCTTGTTAAACGATTTAATTACATGTATGGCTTTAGAACTATTTTGATGTGAGCGTCACTGATGAGACATATGTAGACGAACCAATGGCTGGCGTATTGAATTATAAGTTTAGGACCTTTGATAACTACTTATGTTGATAAGTTAAAGGACGGGTGCGTATTTGATTGTGCATATTAATTTCTATTGCGATGCTGATTTAAGTAGTTTCAGACCACTGTTATCATGTTATACTGTCTGACCTTAAATGCGAGAAGATCAATCGAATGTACTTCGTTTAAACCATAAATGATGGTATTTTGCTTGCATTTTCAGGCCTTTGTTCTCAATTCCGATTTTAATGTAAGCATGTTTCATGAGTGATTCCAAATTTTGTCTTAGTAAAAAGAACCTCAACTTAAAGACATTTACCTGGTTTATAGGTTCGGAGAACATTAAGTACAGAAAATCTTCTTTTTAAAACTAGATCATCTCATGTATTTATTGAATAATTAATTAATTAATTTAGTATTTTTAGTTTGGACATGTCATACAAATGTAATATATGTTGGAGGTTTAGCATGCTATAAACAAAAATTCAAATCAGAAATTTCTTCGGCAAAGGTCGGTTCCAACTCAGAACTGACATGCTTTTTGCAATCGTTCCGTTGGTTGATCAGGTAGAGGATTTGATTGTATGTTTTTATATACTTCCACGTTTTGAAATCACCTTGGATTTCGGTATTTTAGTTTGTACATATTAAAACGATAACGTGCTAGATGGCCTGTAATGCAGTGGCAGTCGTTTGTTTTTGTATTAAATATTTGTGTTTCGTGCATTTGTTGTACATACATTATGCCGTTAATTTTCTTCTTTGAACTGACCATGCGGTATGGGCGTTGAGCATTGCTCAAGGCCGAACGGTGACCTATAATTGTTAATTTCTGTGTCTTGTTTATCACTTGTGGTGAGTTGTTCAATTTGCAATCATATCACATCTTTTTTTCTCTTGTAACAACCTTCAGTCTGTATTAAACTTCATAAATAATACTAGTTTCATGTACGTTACCTCATGATAATGTACGCCTTTGAAAAACCATTTACTGTGAAAGTATAAAAAATACAAAACTTATAATTAGAGTGCACAGCTACACGACAACGCCGCTGCTGTGCCAAAGAACGGGAAAATCGTATGAAAAAATAGAGATTAATTCAAAATAATTATCTATAGACCAAAATTTGGTAAAACCAACATTCTGTCGAAAAAAGAGTCTTTTACATAACCGTCTTTCACAGTCTCCGATTTCCATCGTCCATGCCTTTTAAATAGTCTATCCGAAATTTCAAAATTACAAGCTGCAGATTCTCCACCGGCTCTCAGACTATGGAGACCAAATGATTTCATATTCGGCGCAAACGGAGTAATACTCCAATAAAAAGTTCTTTCATTCTTGTATAGGAAAGCGGTTTGTTGTCTTTACGGAATGTAAATCTATCCTTGGATTTCGTCAAATTCCGAAATAAATATCAATCAATCACAATATGTTTGATTATAACACCTATCCAAATACTTCTCTAAATTCTTTACGGGGCACAATTAAGTCCCAATTCTGGCGATAATCATCCTATCACCATCTCTGAAAATATCGGTTTTAATTTTCTGTATAAATACGGACATGTGACTTTGAAATAATAAAACATCACAGGTTTTAAGATTCAACAATTCGGACACACATAAAAAAACCAGAATACGATAACAAGCAGGCACAAATAGAACGCTGGTGAAACAGATTACCCTACAATAAAATTGATCAAACGTATGGATGTCTGAAGTTATAGATAAACTCATCATTATAGGCTCTTTCTCCTTAACCGGAACTTATAGACGTCTGTTAGCTCCTTTCAGAATATTTTTCACTAAATCGGAATCAGTAGGAGAAATTTCACTAGTTATTTTATGTGCCCATCTAATACTTTAAAAAGCTTGATTGATAGGACTGGACGTATGGTTTTGTTGCACAAAACATGCTATATATAAAGCCACATGAATTGGTGTTGCCGGTAAAATAAATATACTAGATATTCCTTTCGATAAAGCCCATTTTTAACATCATTTACCAACGACAAAATTTTACAAAATCATAAATCTGTCCTTCTTTCTATTGGTATCAACATCAAAGAAAACGAAGAAAACTTGCCTTCATTATACTGGATACCTAAATTACACAAAACTCCATATAAAGAACGATACATAGCTGGGTCTTCAAAATGTTCGACTAAACATCTTTCTGAAGTACTGACTACTATTCATTCTATAGTCAAAGATGGGCTTCAAAAATATTGTGAGGAGATATATTCTACCAGTGGTGTTAACCAGATGTGGATTCTCAAAAATTCGAAAGATCTACTGCTTAACCTTAAATCACAATCTTTGCAATTTTGCAGCAACATGAAAACTTTTGATTTTTCTACGCTATATACTACTATTCCCCATGTTGATTTGAAAGATCGACTTCACCATCTCATAAAACAGAGCTTTTTCTATAAAAATGGAAATCGTAGATACAAATTTCTTGTTTTGGGTTACAATAATTCATATTTTGTAAAGAATCACACTGAATCTTCCAGAAAATATACTGAAGATGATATTTTCAAAATGCTTGACTTTTTGATCGACAATATATTTGTTGAGTTTGGAGGATTTATATTTCAACAGACAGTCGGTATTCCAATGGGTACTAATTGTGCACCCCTGTTGGCTGATTTGTTTTTGTACTCGTATGAAGCAGAACTCATTCAGAACCTTCTAAAAGACAAAAAGAAAAAGCACCTTGCGAAATTCTTTAATTTTACTTTCCGATATATTGATGATGTTCTATCATTGAATAACCCATATTTCAGCCAATACCTACATCTCATATATCCCAGTGAACTTGAAATTAAGGATACTGCTGATACTATAAGGACTGCTTCATACTTTGATTTTTTCCTCAATATTGACGTAGATGGACGACTTCACACGAAAAACTTTGATAAACGGGACGTTTTCAACTTCCAAATTATCAATTTCCCATTTCTCAGCAGTAACATACCCTCTACCCCTTCGTATGGTGTTTACATATCACAATTGATACGTTATTCTCGTGCTTGTTCACACTAAACGGACTTCATATTCAGGAGTGTGCTCCTTACGCAGAAACTACTCCAACAAAGTTATGAGGAGGACAGATTAAAATTGAGACTCCGTTAATTTTATGGACACCATCACGAATTGGTGGATCCATACGAAGTGTCTTTGACCAAACTAGCTAAGGACATTTTTACCACATGGTGGATTGTGATTTGTCATTTATGTCGTCTAATCGTTTAATTACCAAACGTGACTTATTCCCGATTGTGACTGTTTTGCTGAATGTGAATTCGCATTACTATAAGACGTGTTACGGTACTTGTCTATCCCAAATTCATGTATTTAGTTTAAATGTTAAATGTTATATTTGTAATTCTCATCGGATTTTGTCAAATGTGTTGACGTCTTTTCTATTATATTTATGTGTTATGGTTAAGAAAATAAATCACTGCATTCATTTATTATATTTGATTTTGTTCAACGTTATCAGTACGACATTTTACGTTTGAAGTTAGATTCAAAACAAACCGGACATAGCTTTATAATATAAATAATTGCTACCTTAGTTTGCTATAAATAAGTATTAAAATGTACATTGTTATAAAAATACAATATCAGTATTCAGTTCAAATGTAATCTTAAATCAATCCTAATTCTATCTTATTCATTCAAATGTGACGTCATTTTTAATTTTTTGATGATCTGTTTTACAAATTCAAATGACGTCATTTTTTTGTCATTTTTTACGATTTCAAATGTGACGTCACTTGGCGTTGATGTGTCTACATTTTGTGTTGCAAATGTCTTGTTATGTAATGTATTTCAGTTGTTTCCTGTAATTAGTTAATACTTCAGTTTTATTATGTACATATTTTGTACAGTAATTTTATAAATTTACTGTTTGCAAAAGTATAAATTCTTCAAAATAATTAACAGAAAATCCTGGCCGTTTTTGGCACAACTTTTTTTATCTTTGGTCCTCTATGCTGTTCGACTTTGTGCTTGTTTCAAACTTTTGTATCTGGGCGTCACTAGTAGATCTTGTGTGGACAAAATGCACTTCTGGCGTATTAAAATTTTGAACTTGTTGCCTTTTGTTGGCTGTTGTTCGTGTGTTTCTTTGTCTATTGTGTTCTCCAATTTATTTATATTGTAGTCCTGTGGTGTTCAGTTGTCATTTTAATGATATGTTTCACATGGCTATAAAAGAGGGAGGTTTTGCATGCCACAAAACCAGGTTCAACCCACCATTTTTCCTTTAAAAATGTCCTGTGCCAAATCAGGAATATGGCCATTGTTATATTATAGTTCGTTTCTGTGTCTGTTTCATTTTAACATTGCGTTGTTTGTTTTCTCTTATTTTTAGTGTAAAGTCACATTGCGATAAGACGTGTCACGGTACTTGACAATCCCAAATTCATGTATTTGGTTTTGATGTTATATTTGTTATTCTCGTGGGATTTTGTCTGATGCTTGGTCCGTTTCTGTGTGTGTTACATTGTAGTGTTGTGTCGTTGTTCTCCTCTTACATGTCTTATATTTAATGCGTTTCCCTCAGTTTTAGTTTGTTACCCCGATTTAGTGTTTTGTCCATGGATTTATGAGTTTAAACAGCGGTATACTACTGTTGCCTTTTTTTCAATCTTAAAAAAAAACCATAATAATAGTTTTGAACTGATTTGCTCGATTTACTCTCGGTTAACAAATCAGGAAGTAAGGAATCTTTTTCAATCAATGAAGCAGGTAATTCCAACATGTCGTTTTTGAAAGCCTGCAAAAACATACGTGAAAATGAAACACACATTAATACGATATACATAAAAACAATTTAACTACGTACTTATTTACTAATGTTTTTGAACACTTCATCTTTCACCGAAATAGAAAAAAACACCACCACTGTCATTCAGACGGACTAGAAAATATGACTTTTATACAACTACCTATGTATAGCGGACATAAACCACCACCAATTTTAAAAGCTTCAACATGTTAGTAGCTTATAGGTTCAAAAACCAGTTTTAAAGCCAACAATCTAAAAAGTAAATCGATATTCCAAAACACAGATTTATTTCCTTTACCGGGTATAGTCGCTGTGTATCATCGCCACCGGGAATTGGATACTAACGAAGCGGAGAGAAATAGAAAAAAAAGTAAACAAGTTAAGAATTCATTAAATTTAAAGCATTTCCACTCATTTGATGAGGGTGCCGCTTAAGAAATGATTTTCTGATATATAATTCTTTAAATTATTAGGCCGATAAGTACAAAATTAATACAAGATATTGTGTAATACTCCAAAACTTGCCACTTAGTACCGGAAAATTTCGAGGTCGATCGTCCTCTGTCGCCCCATTCTCAAGATATTGAACTGTTTTTCATTATTTTTCCAGACAGCTTTTTAGATTATTATAGTTGACATCATATTTACTGAAATTTGTTGTCAAAAATATGTTTTTTAAAGAATATGGACAAAAACATTGTTTGTTTATTGTACGGCGAATTGCAGGACGTTGTACGGCGAATTGCAAAATAACAACTTTTGTCTGTACGGCGTCTTGCAATATATTATAATTTCAAGAGGAAGTTAATCTTTTTTTTTTTTATTGATCTTTTTGGTGTTCAAACTACAGTGCATACATACATTTTTACAAGACATAAGTGAATGACATGACATGTATGGCATTGTTATACTATTGATATTATGCAAATAAGACATAGTTCAAAAATACAAGATAGTGGTGTGAATATTCAGTATATGATACGTCTTAAGAATACTTTGGAATACATTATACTATAACAATATTAAAAATAAATTTAATTAAATAGCTTCCATAAATTCCCCCCATCTGTTGGCAAATGACTCGTGTTTGTCTTTAGAAATATATAAATATTCTAATATCTCCAGACGTCTTTTCAAAATTTAAGAAAAGCTTGCACAGATATGAACAGTCTGTCTAATTGTGTGTTCTTTATATAATAAATGTAATATTTTGCCTGTAGAATGCAATAATTTAGAACTAAGTTATCAGAACTCAATACACCAAAAATGACACTGTCTTTATTCAAGAATAGTTTTTCTCCAAAAACTGAATACCACCAATTTGAAAAATCTCTCCAAAATTGTTTTATTTCTGTACATTCACAAAATTTATGCTCTATAGTTTCTATTTCTTTACAACTGGCACATTCATTAGTTAAGGAAAGTTTATATTTTTCAAGAAGATAATTATGTGAGACTATTCTGTGTAGTAATTTATATTGAAAAGCTTGTAGTTTGCTTTCTATAGTACATTTGAAAGCTAATGAATAAATATTTTTCCATTGTTCGTCACTAATTTCTATATTAAAACTTTCTTCCCATCTTTGTTGTGAAATAGGAGAAACACTTCCCCGATCGATAAAAAGTGAATATACATCTTTAGCAAATAATTTACTGATAGGCATTTTTTTATTCTCATGCTCAAAAACGAATCCAAATGAGTTGCTGTTAGGTGACATGTTTTGTTGTAATAACAAATCTTTCCAGTCACGTGGTATAGCAAGCTTAATAGATAGAATGTCTACAAAAGTGACATTCAGGTTATATTTTTTGTTAATAGCGTCATGAGACAAAAAAATGCCTTTATCATCTACAATATCATTGATGAACCTTATGCCTTTCATGTACCAAGATCTGTAAAAAATACTCTTTTGATCAATTTTGATAAACGGATTGAACCAAATAAATTCTTTTCTAACATGAAATTCATTTAACGGGTTGAAAATACCCTTGAAACGTTTCCAAGCAGATAGCACTTCTATATAAAAAAGAGGTGCTTTCAAATTCAAAAACTCAAATTCACATCTGCTCATAAACAAGTCCTCTAAATCAAAAAGGGAGAAAAATGCTTTGGAAACATGTTTCCATTTGGAGTCATGTTCTGATAGAAATCTTTTTACCCACATAATACGAAAGGATAACAGCTGTACTTCAAAATTTGGAGCTTTCAGTCCCCCTCGCTAGGAGACTTTTGAATAACTTCCGATTTAACTTTCGGAGTACTACCATTCCATAAAAAACTATTAATATCACGTTGTATTTTAATTACATAAGATCTTGGTACATGTGTAGATGAAATGACATAAATAAGTTTCGATATTGCAAGTGATTTAAGAAATACAAGTTTTCCGATTAAGGAAAGGTTTCTGATCCTCCATAGTTTAATTATTGATTCCATTTTTTCTATGCATGTATCTAAATTAGAACAAACCATTTCTTCACAAGCATTAAATTTTAAACCTAAGGTTTTAAAACCATCTGTCCATTTAATAGGAAGGGAACCTTCTTTGTTAAACTTATTTCTTCCAATCCATGTTGCTTCGGTTTTAGAAAAATTTACTTTTAATCCTGAAAAGGAAATTAATCACTGTTTAGATAATATCAAGTGACGATATTTTGTTGATATCAAAGCTTTACAGGCTTACAAATATACAAAATGACTTACTTATCAAATATTATTTAATATATGCCGTTTATTCCGTTCAGAAATCGCTGTTGCGTATCGCTATTCGACTTTGTACAAAAAGGTCTTTTTCAACCATATTATCCTAAAACATTCATATATCGTTATCCTACTAACGACTGTTGTCTTATTTGTTGATTGGGTGAAATTTTGTAAGTTCAATAAAATAAACCGCACATTCATCTTTTGTTGGTGCTAGGTTTTTTTCCGATACAAACAGTGGAGATGTGGTATGATAACAAATAAGATAACTATCCACCAGGATCAAATAAAGTGTATGTAAGCAATTATATGCTATCGTACGGCCTTCAACAACGAAAACTCGTACCTTATAAAAAGCACCGACCGAAAAATGTGGAAGGATTCAACAAGAAAACTAACGGCCTAACTCTTAACATACAATTTATGAAAAACAACAAATATGATAGAGATGAACCAACGACAAACACCGAACCTTACGATCAAGAATTCGGACAGACACATAAAGTATGTGCTGGGTTAAATACATTGTTTAATTATTTAATTTCTGAAACGACTCATTTGTAAAAAGAAAAGTTAAGAAAATACTGTATTAAATTTTCATCGAAAGTAAGGAGAAATAAATCGTTAATTGCATTTCGAATTAATTTTCTGTCAGTTTCTTTTTGAAAATATATAATGTGTATACATCTTAAATGCTGTCAAGCTAATGGTATTTCTATCTAATGCATTTTATCTAATGCATAATTAGATGGGGGTGGGGGCGGGGGCAATAGTGTGTCCGTTAACATGTTAACAACACCTCGATTTTGGCAAAAACAGTTAACAGCAACTTTCATTTACACTTTTTCCAAACGAACCCAAAAGCAATGAAAAGGGGAAGTGCATATCTTCAATGTATTTAAAAGTTTGAAAACCACTGTACAAAGTCGCAGAAATGCCAAGCTCTATAAGGAATCTTTTATAAAGCTGACTAATTTTCAGAATTCACAAAGTACCATTTTTTTATTGACACATGGACTGAGAATTGAACGGATGGAAAAGCAGACGGAGTGATTGACTCCAGGAAAATGACTATTATGTCATGAATAATCGAAAATGCTTCAAACAACAAAGGGAGGCTTCTTCTGGTTATGTATATTGTTGAGTAAATGTTTTATGTCAATCAGTCGTAGCAAACTTGGGTTATCGTCATGGCGTAGGAAAGTGTAACAAACAGATAGAATAAGTGAAATCATACTATAGGGCGCGAACATTATTTATGGTGGGGGCTCTCATAAGTTATGGTTACATCTCAGGGTATTCATACGACTCATTGCTTACATGATTTTATTAAAAGGAATTACGAAGGTTTACTGATTTTTATTATAAATAATCAAAACTAGTGTATAAATCAGAAAGTAACATGTAAGGTGTCACAAGTTGAAGCACTCTTTCATCTCCAAGTCCCAATTAAGAACTCTTGAGCTGATACAAAAAAAAAAGCCTTGGTCCATCTTTACATTTCTGAAGTCTTGGACTAGCACATTTGGCATCAATTTGAGAACCAAGTCCTAATTTTTCGGCCTCTTCTACCAGTCCACACTGTTCAGTTATTTTACGAATTGCAAATTGAAAAGATACTTTATTTTTCACAATCCCATTCAGGTACTCTGGGTTAAAGTAACTTATCAAACATTCTATATACATCTGAATTATTTTCATCATAGGACTGACCAGGGTTTTAGCTGGGTAAGAAGTGGCCCTTACTTTTAACGTTTTGGATACATTACAAATAGAAGCCAGAAATAACTACATTGGATATACGTATAAAGGGGGCTTTAGATATCCATAAACATGGTTAACACTGTCGCATTTGTTGCACCTGATCCAACTTGAGTCCGTAACCTTGGATATATAGTCTTGTATTTATTTATTTATTTTTAATTTTGTTTCCTTTATATGTTTCAGGAAACAAACATTGAACTTCTACCCCCTTTTTGTAGTTAAATGATTGCTCACTTAGGAGACAGCTTCCGGTATATCAATACACAGTTACAAGTTTAGTTTCGCATTATGGCCATGGTGAATTTTCTAAATATGAAAGTTTTTGTACAATTAAATTGGTTTTTAGATAGTTGAAGAATAATATAGCCTTCCTAGTGGATTTATATAAACATTTAGATTGTTTTTAGCATGTTTTATAAGACATTTTTCAGTTTGACCGTCCATATTTACCTATCCGTATCGCCATATATTTAGAAATGTTGTATTGTTTTTCAACAAAGATTTGACGCTCGATTTTTTCAATTCAATTTTATGGAAAAACCAACAGAAATTCATACGTTTATTTACCTCTTGATAGATATATGTCTATGGTCTCAGGAAAGGTATCACTCTAATTGATTGCAATTTTCCTCTGGACCAAATTTTTGAGACCTTGTGACATGTTCAACCACCTATTTAGCAATATTTGGTATCAAATAAATGCTGATTGTTGCCATGGTTACACAAAAAAATAGAGAGATTATATTTCACCATTATAATTATTGGAAATCAAATCTATGGACGATTCTCTTTCCATAAACATACATATGCATAACTCAAATATTAAGCCTTATTTGTTAGGAAGGAAGGACAAGAGGGTGTTTAAAAATATGAGTGTCAATTTAAAGTTTTTTCTTATCTGTGTATTGCCACCCCACCCTAGTGCACAATTTTCTCGCCGCGTAGGGTTGTTTTCTTCTATTTGGTCGGGCTTCTGTTTCTTTGACATTTTCCTTATTTCCATTCTCAATTTTATCAAGGATTTACTATACTCAAAGATTTTCAAAGACAGTTACATATATGCTGTTTATGTCTCTCCTTTGCGGAAGCAACGTAAAGAAAGAGATGGACAGCAAATTTTAATGAGATTCTTGTAAATAACAGTGAAGATCAGTTAACAGAGAAAATGATGTCAAAAACAGTGAGCACTTTAAGTATTAAGTAACAGTAATCCCAATTTCAAATAAACAGTTAACAACACTGCAAATTTTAACAGAACAGATTACAGACAGTGTCTCGAAAACTGTTAACAGTTTAAATTTATCTGAAATAACAGTTTTAACAAAACCTTGAAAAGGACAAAAACTGTTTAATATAAAAAGGTACCCCTCCCCTTTTTTTTTTTTAGATATTTGAACTTCATACTTTATTTTCTTTGAAAGGAAGGTAAATAAATATTCTAAAATTAGCAAGTTGCCATACAGTTGAAAACAAATTGCCATACAGTAAATTTGTCAACACGAGCAAGTTGCCGTACCCAAGACTTTATTTTTTATGGTCTATATTCTTTAAAATACATCTTTTTGGCAACAAATTTCAGTAAAAATGATGCCACACTAAAATATTCTAAAAACGTGTTTGGAAAAATAATGAAAAACAGTTCAATATCTTGAGAATGGGGCGACAGAGGACGATCGACCTCGAAATTTTCCGGTACTAATTGATATAAGACTGAGTGGCAAGTTTTGCAGTATTACACAATATCTTGTATTAATTTTGTACTTATCGGCCTAATAATTTAAAGAATTATATATCAGAAAATCATTTCTTAAGCAGCACCCTCATCAAATGAGTGGAAATGCATTAAATTGAATGAATTCTTATTAATAAGAATTAAAATGTGCTTTGTTATTAAATGCAATATCAGTATTAAGTTCAAATATATAATCTTAAATTAATCCTAATTCTATCTTATTCATTCTTATGTGACGTCATTTTTCATTTTTTGATGCTCTGTTTTACTAATTCAAATGACGTCATTTTTTCGTCATTTTTCAGTTTCAAATAGGACGTCACTTGGCGTAGAGGTTTAAACGTATTCGGATGTGTCTACTTTTGTGTTTCAAATGTCTGGTTATGTAAATGTATTTCAGTTGTTTCCTGTAATTAGTTAATACTTCAGCTTTATCATGTACATCTTTTGAATATTCATTTTATTAAATTTACTGTTTGCAAAAGTATAAATTACTCTAAATTATAGGGATTTTCTGGTAACTTAACAGAAAACCCTTGCCGTTTTTGGCACAACCTTTTTGATCTTTTGGTCCTCGATGCTGTTCAACTTTGTACTCGTTTCGGCTTTCAAACTTTTGTATCTGTGCGTCACACATAGGTATTGTGTGGACAAAATACACTTCTGGCGTATTAAAATTTTGAACTTGTTGCCTTTTGTTGGCTGTTGTTCGTGTGATTCTTTGTCAATTGTGTTCTCCAATTTATTTATATTGTAGTCCTGTGTTGTCATTTTGATGTTATATTTCACATGGCCATAAAAGTGCGAGGTTTGGCATGCCACAAAACCAGGTTCAACCCACCATTTTTTCCTTTAAAAATGCCCTGTACCTAGTCAGGAATATGGTCATTGTTATATTATAGTTCGTTTCTGTGTGTATTACATTATAACGTTGTGTCGTTTGTTTTCTCTTATTTTTGAGTGTAAATTCACATTGCGATAAGACGTGTCACGGTACTTGTCTATCCCAAATTCATGTATTTGGTTTTGATGTTATATATATATGTTATATTTGTTATTCTCGTGGGATTTTGTCTATATGTGTTACATTTTAGTGTTGTGTCGTTGTTCTCCTCTTGTATTTAATGCGTTTCCCTCGGTTTTGGTTTGTTATCCCGATTTTGTTTTTTGTCCATGGATTTATGAGTTTTGAACAGCGGTATAATACTGTTGCCTTTACTTAACTTGTTTACTTTTTTTTCTATTTCTCTCCGCTTCGTTAGTACCCAATTTCCGGTGGCGATGATACACAGTGATAGTATTCCTTGTTAGTGGGTAGGTCAAAACATTCCTTCACCTCTTTAACCCTTTACCAGTGGGAGATAAATCTGCCAATAGCTTGCCGATTGCCACAAAGGCAGACTGTCTTATTTTGGTTTCGACATGGTGCCAGGTCTTGAGTTGAAAGGACATTGGTTTCTCTAATGCTGGAACGATCAAGACCCATAACAGGCTCCTTGACGTTGTTGATTTCCGCATTTTGATAGCTATTATTCGTGTGTTTCTTTTTCAATTGTGTTCTTCAATTTATTTATATTGTAGTCCTGTAATGTTGTGTTGTCATTTTAATGTTATATTTCACATGGCCATAAAATATGAGAGGCCAATATGGGAGGTTTCGCATGCCACAAAACCAGGTTCGACCCACCATTTTTTCATTTAAAAATGTCCTGTACCAAGTCAGGAATATGGCCATTGATATATTATTGTGTGGAATAAACTAAGTAAGTCGTATATGTACTTTGCGTTGTGTTTACTTTGCGTATAATATTTACAATGGCGAAGCCCATACAAGGTGTAAGAAACGTCACAAACATGTGAACGTAAATACGGGAAACGTAACGTTATAACTTCGAACTATTCTCAACAATTATAGTTCGTTTCTGTGTGTGTTACGTATTAACGTTGTGTTTCCGTTGTGTCGTTTGTTTTCTCCTATTTTTTAGTGTAAATTCACATTACTATAAGACGTGTCACGGTACTTATCTATCCCAAATTCAGGTATTTGATTTTGATGTTATATTTGTTGTTCTCATATGATTTTGTCTAATGCTTAGTCCGTTTCTGTGTGTGTTACATTTTAATGTTGTGTCGTTGTTCTCCTCTTATATTTAATGCGTTTCCCTCAGTTTTAGTTTGTTATCCCGATTTTGTTTTTTGTCCATGGATTTATGAGTTTGAACAGCGGTATACTACTGTTGCCTTTTTTCCCCAGCATTAAATTGAGAAGGAGCACTCGATTCATAATTAAAGTTAGGCTTAGCAGCAGCCTTTTTCGCTTTTGAATTGCGTTTACGTAACGCCTTGTTTTCTGCTTTATTAATTTTGCTCTCATCGTCAGAGTCACTTGCTACTGGGTTAGTTCCATAATGTCGAATAATAAAGACAACAGTAGTATACCGCTGTTCAAAATTAATAAATCGATAGAAAAAAAAAATCCGGGTTACAAGTTAATTTCGCCTTTTGATCTTATCAATAACTTCTTTGATAGTATCTCGTGCGTAATCAACTTTTGAGTTATCAATTGCCCAAATGGATTGTGTGAGATCTTCTAACAATTCAGTGTTAAGAAGGAATTAAACTGTATTCCCCTCATATTTCCAATTGTACTGGGATTCAGTTTTTACCTTTTTAACTTGGGAAGCAACAGAAAAAGTAGGCCCGTGAACTTCTTGTCTTAAATCAGAAATGTCTTCCTGAAAGCGTTGAATTCACCTTGAGTTTTTACAGCTTGTATTACATCATTTTATGAAACATCACGGTCATGAACATCTAACTCCTCATGTTAAGCAATTACCAACTATAAATTCAAGTGACTCAAGAGAACCGCTCGCTTTGGTGCTGTCGTATGTGAATGACTGAAACCCCCGTTTTGGCGGGAAACTGACCACACGATAGTTACGACACCTATACCATACATCATGAAAAAACAAGAGAAAATAATGTCACTCTAATTCACTACGTTCAACCGTATGCAATTATATTTAAAGATGATTAAACTCTTCATCAACCCAATAAACTTGTCTTTGGTATCCCAAACATACATAGACATGTTGATGGTATGTATTGCACAACTAATTTCAGATAGCTAGACCGGCATTTTCGCTATCATATCGGAAGATAAATCCGACCATACAAATCAAACTTAGTCAAAACACAGTATATTGATATCAAAATATAATCACTTTGAGTATGTATTTCAGAATTGTCATTTGACGGTATGGAAGACATCCATAAATAATTGCCTTTTGGCCTTAATTTTAGCCATATTGACCTTATAGATGTAATACCACCACCTCAAAGTACGTCACATCAGGAATTATATCAAAAGGAACTAAAAACAAATCATCCGTTGATTTAAACAGTTGTAGAAAGAAAACATGCATTTCATAGAAGAAATAAAATCTGAGTCAAAAAAACAAAAATCTAGGGAATATAGATAACCATCCGTTTTTATATTTGCTGTTTCTATAAATTATTTTGAGCTGTAGGTAACAGTGTTATTAACGCCTGTTATCAGGTAAAAGAACAGACAATTTGACTGGTTTATTTCTTGTATGGTTATTTTCTGATAAGCAATGAAATGCTATTTAAAATTTTAACTGGAGTACTTACCAGTACAAAGCTTTACTCATGCCAAATCACAAACATTTTGGCATACGTATGACATTCAATAGTTGGAGTTAATAAGGTCAACAAGAAACACATACTTTTTTCATAACATTCTTTATTCACCTCATTCAAGTGTCAAATTCATTTTTTGTTATTTTTCTTCTTTTTGTTTTTTTTCTTGTCTTTCTTACTTTTCTTTTCATTGTTATTGTTCTTATTGTTCTTGCTTTTCTTATCTTTTTTATCATTCTTCTTATTTTTTCTTTTATTTTTCATTTCTTTTTTAATCCAGTCTGTATAAGCAGAAACTCTGGTATGAACACTTGGAGACCTTCCATCACAAGATTCAACACCAAACGATATTACTCCTACAAGCTTTTTACTGCAAACCATAGGCCCACCACTATCTTTCTGAATAAAAAAAATATTTTAAAACAAATACAATTTAAGTATACAAAGCCAAATTATGTTGTAAATCAAAACCACCAGTCGAAACTCAATTGTTTTTATCGTCGACAGGTGGTAATCGAGTGTTTACTGATAGCATATATATACCCTACTCTTTTTATCCATAGTATTTTAACGTAAAGACAAGAATGTCATCAGTAGCTATCTTTGTTTGATTGAGACATAATTTGTCCTGTACGAATCTCGAAATGATTTTTTCTTGTTATTGGTTAACATTGTATAGACATATATTTTTTTTCTTTTTTTGTTATTTCCACTGCCGAAACAATATGATTTTTTGTTATTTAGATAAGCTAGGCACTTGTTCTTCCTTAAAAAAATAAAATACAAACAGATTCATTTTTAAAATAAAAGAATACCGATTAAAGATTATGAAGCAGTCTCAAGCAGATGCGAACAAAATAGAAAACTTTGACAGAAAGCGTATTGGAGCTTGAATTAAATATATATATATATATATATTTGTGTGAAAACAAGTTAAAATGTGTAAAGATATTATGCTGTTTTAAACTTTCAAATAATAATAATAAACAAATAAATCGTTTTCTGTTATCGCATTGCATGTAATGATACACCGTATCAAGAGGTCAAATTAAAATGAAAACCCCACAAAACATTGGTATTGTCAATGCAACTACGTGCATTGGCCTTAACCAAAATAATTTTTTTGCATTGCAAATAAATCAGACTTATTATGACTAATTGCTACTAGAGTGAATCATGCGAAATAAGAGATTTCAGTTTTCACCTTTAAGTTTGCAATACAAAATTGCAACAGTTAATTAGTGGTCATTCAAATAGATTTAGTTGTTCAATAGTATTGTTCGTCTTCGATCATGTATGTTCATATCAATTGTTTCCATGATTCCAAATAAGTACGTTTCATATAACAATGCTCCCAGGATTGCGTTTCATATTATGACTTACTTGTTATAGGAGTAGTACTCATAAAGAAGCTAAGAAAACAAGAGATCTAAGTTGTGTAATAGAAATAATTCATTCTAACATGTTTAAGGCACTATCACGACTTGGCTGACAAAAATGGAACATCTGTTTCACAAATGACGACGGATGAATTCCATTCGTCGTAATCATAATCCCACAATCCCTTTCAACTCCCGAATTCCGACTTATTGATGTGTTTCTACTGCTGCGAATAACACGACGGTGATGTATGTGTAACAAGATCCGCTTATCCTTCTGGACACCTGAGATCAAACCCGCTTTTAAGGAGTTCGTGTATATTAGTCGTCAGTTTACTATGCAGTGTTTTACAGTCAATTTTTTCGTCTCTTGCTCTTTGTATCTTTATTGCCACCGCGTTGTTTTAATTATGAGTTTAAATGATTCTTTGATATATTTATTCTTTCGTTTTTATCAACAGATTTAAAATTTGAACTGAGAAATTGGTGTCGATATTTACAATTTACTGTATATGAAGAGTTTGTAACATAGTTATATATATATTAATAAAACGTCTAGATAATAGTCAACGGTTTTTCTCACAAGGGCGATGGTTAATTACGAGTAACGATACGTGTACACAGTAAGTAAAATAAAGGTGTGCCAAATACGGATAAGGTAATCTATGCATGGGATAAATAATCCTTAGTGTTTCGAAAAATTCAAAGTTTTGTAAACAGGCAATTTATGAAAATGACCACATTATTGATGTTCATGTGATCTTTGACAAAATGGGTTAACAACTTTGAATTTATTATGTAGGTTAATGAAATACAATTACATTACAGGAATCCTTTTTTCCATCCTGAAGACATATGGTGTTTTTCGGAAACGAATAAATCCCCGGGTAGGAAGTTTTACAGTAGTCAATAGGAACAACATGCATTGACACTACTTGCAGACGATCAGGATAATTTGTCCCTGTAATAAAATGATAAAATAATCAAAATAAATCATGTTGGTAATATCCTTAAAATAATAAGTTGTAAAATTAACTTTGTTGTTGTAAAAATTATATTCTGTGTAACATAAGTGTCATAACTCTACCAGGTAACGTCAGAGTTATATCCTAATAAAGATGTTTTTAAACCAACGTCACTTTATTTCTATTTTTTTTCATTGATCATACGATGATATTATCTAATTATATTTTCCGGGGAAAATAGGTGTCAGACCAGTAATTAAAAATCCTTATCGTTCAACCAAATTTTGCAATTTTCACAGCTTTCTTATTATTTTACCTTTAAGTTTAACTTCTAGGAAACCAGGTATATACGGAATTGTACATGTATCACCTTTATACATGCCAATTTTCAACCGATGTTTAAAGTCTTATTAGAAATTTCTGATATTGAAAAACAAAGGTACTACCAAAATAACTCCACGTTTTCTTGAAATCTGAAATATGTGTACCATGTGGCGCATTAATCCTGAATTTTTAATGCAAACTCATACACAAGTGAATTTTGGCTCAAAATGGTCTTAATGTATCTCCCTTTCACCAAAAGTTTCATTTCTGCAAATTTGTTGGTTAGTTTAAGTAAACAATGACATCAAATGCACTATTTTTTGTCTGAGTAGGCCTACCTTCACTTTAATTGGAGGGAGTAATTGGTGGATTGCAGATTGCAAACATACATATTTTATTATTTACATCCGTTGGTAATTCGTTTTTGCACATGATATTTACACGCAAAGAACTGAAAAATAGCTGCACTATTACTGGATATCACCTACACCTGTCTTCCAACATTTAGTATTACCAGAATCTAATGATAGACAATCTCAATGTGTTTCTCACTTCTGCATTCGTTAATTGAAACTTATGGCAAGTTTACAATTCCAACAGCATGACAACTTCTCAGAGAAACAGATGAATATGACAGTTGGGAATTCTTTCTTTCTATTCAAATATGGTGTGACAATTATAGTATAAAGACTTTTTTCTTTATTTTTCTCAAAAATAGAAGAAATGTATCAGGTTAATGTGAATTCCATGAGATACACTAGTATTATATCTTCTGTACATCAAGTATCAAAATCATTTGTGGAAACAAAATTACAAATTAAAACTACCTTTAACTCTATCTACTATTTTAAGACTTGTTAAAAGTTACAGGTATCTAAACATATGTATGTTATTTTAAATAAAAATATCAGTGTTCCCAATAATAAGATAAGTTAAGATGGACTGAAATGTTTGGCTTTGGTCAAAATCATTGGAAGAAAAAATATTAACTGCCATTTATTTTCACAAAAAATACAAAATTACAATTGTTACAGTATATATGCTATCATCGAATCTTAGCTAAAAACAAGTTTCTCCATAAAATTAAGATTTATAATAACATGAATAATCCAAATTGTAAATTTTGTAATAGAGAAATCGAAACATAAGAATATCTATTTTGGAAATTGAGCAAAAACCAGAGAAATAAAAAGGATTTCAAAATAGCATACAGTAATGTGTGTAGTTTACTTCCCAAGTTAAACCTCATTAACAATAAACTACATGAGTATGCAAGTATATGGGAAACAAATTGAGATATATTGTCATTCGAAGCCGGTATACTATTCAGTAAAGTGCAGTTTACATAACGTAAATTCCCCCCTCACAACCCCACACCCCCATTTGGATGCTTGTATTTTTGAAATTTTTTAACGCATACATGTAGCTAGATAAATATTTTTACTACCAGTACGACACTGCTTGGTTGATCATTAAGACCCTATATCTGTGTATAAAAGATTTCTCATTTTTATTTTTTATTTTGTAGGTTGTCGTGTACTACGCAGATGACATCAGAACTCAAATTTAATTTCGTTTAAATAAAATTAAGTGGGTTGCACATGCTGGCAAGCTATTTTTATGACACAATTGATTGTTTTTATTTTATAAATACTTAATATCAATTTGCGGGAACGAATTAGAATATAATATCATAACAAAATTTCATCTCGACAAGTCAATTTATGATGACCAAAGTCAACTAAATGGATTTCATAAACCGTCAAGAGTAGATAAAAATAGACATGGTGGCAGTGTGACCATTAATTGAAACATAGTCTACATGTTATTGTACGGCATGAAAAATTTATAAGCAATCTTGAATTACTTTGGGTTGAAGTGAGAAATTGTAGTAAACATTTTTTTAGTTGATGTCTTATGCCGGCCTCAAAACTCAAAATCGCAGTCAGTAAATAAAGCATTTGGTTGCAATTTCCTAGTTTTCCTTTGTGGTTATTTTAATTGCGATATGATTTCAAACACAAGAAGTTACTTAATCGTTTAAATTTAGAAAATGATGTTTGGGAGTCTACTTTAGAACCAAAACTGACACTTGTATTGAATTATGTGGGAAAATTTCATTTAAAACTTTAAACAACACTCGTTTAAAAAGACAAAATTCGTGATTGTAAGTGTGCATATTATGACGGACTTAACAACCATTTAATTAGTACTGACTGAGATGATGTTGTTTCAGTCAAAATTTCATTTGAAACTTTAAAACAACACTCGTTTAAAAAGACAAATTCGTTATTTTTAAGCGTGCATATTATGATGGTCTTAACAAGTTGATCGATACTAACTGGGATGATGTTGTTTTAAATTCAAATAATATAAATTATATTGATATGAAATTTGTCAAATCATTAAAGTAAAATATGTCAGTACATTTGTATTATTTCTTTTAAAGCTTTTATGTCTAATTGAAATGAAACAAAATTAATTATTACACTTATTTTTTTTAAAAGATTAAGACCATTTTACATGTATAAGAAATTACAACACAAAACAATGCATCAGTTTACATATTTGTTTAGGGGCCAGCTGAGGAACGCCTCCGGGTCCGGCAGTTTCTCGATCAGTATACATATTGGTGGAGTGGCAAGCTGAGGGACGCCTCCGGGTACAGGAGTTTCTCACTGCATTGAAGACCCATTGGTCACCTTCTGCTGTTGTCTGCTCTATGGTCGGGTTGACACATTTTCCATTTCCATTCTCAATTGTATCAGGTATGTTTTAATCCCATACTCTGGTTAACCGAAAAGTGGAAAAATTTTTTTGAACAAAGGTGAGACATAAAGCACCAAACAAATCATTGTTTTTTTTATATTTTCTGGTTTTCCGGGGGATTCTTTGCCAAGTAATTGCCAGTTTGTTTTCTACTAAAGAGTTTGAATATCACTTTTGTATCTTTTACTTCTCTTTATCATTATTGCAACCTTGAAATACCAAATGTTTAATCTACATCTTAAGTCCTGTTGTTTAAGGTTATAAGGAAAAATAAAGGCAAATTAGAAAGTCAAGGTATCTAATTTAATTTTAGTTGTCCTACTATATTCGTGTACTCGTACAGTCTATTTTCGTCATTTGAAGTTTTTTGTCCTTTTGTTTTAAACTTATGAATTTTAATATCACTTTGGTATCTTTAGCCTCTAATTTCTGGAATCAATTTATGATAAAACATACCACTACCATTTGTATTCCCCCATCCAGATATTGTACACACTTCACCAGTATAATTTGTCCCTATGTCCGTGTCCAAGTCGATTTTATTAATGGTAAGCCCAAATTTAAGCGGCGTCTTCAGCTGTAGTAGCGACAGGTCATTTTGTACTCCATAAATCGGACTCAGAATATCAGGGTGCTGAAACATATAAAGTACAACTTAGTTAATTTTATAATCCGTATATGCAAACGATATAATTGACGTTTTTACAAATATTAAATTTAGAAAAAAACCTTGATTATTTACTTCCTTGAAGCACGTAAGTTTTTCAAATGAGTATGAGGTCGTTTTATGAATTTCCATTGCTGGCAAAATGATGGTATTAGTTCATTTACAAATGCTTTACATGTAATGACCTTTAAAAGCTAAAGTCTATCATGAAAAGAATATTACGGGATCTTTTGACGTCACGTTGATTTATATATATATAATCAATGATATATGGAAAAGCAAAAGATAGATTAATACAATTTTGGTCGATCAAAGAATTTTTCTAACAACTATAATTTGTTTGTTTATTGCCAAATATCTACGTAAAATGTTTTGAGGTTTAAATAATGATTGTGACCTAAACTGGACGTGTAGTTAATTAATGAAAGAATTCCATAGACAATACACCTTAGAGCGATTGAAAATACGTTTTCACAGATAGAGTAATTTTCCATTCGTTGTGTTATTATACATGTATACATACATGTATGTATGGGTACTGCCAATGTGTTGAACATAATTTTCTCTATAACAATTTTAATTATATTACTACAATCACAATTCATTTCTGCAAAATAAGGTACATTTTTGGGTTTTTTTTCTGGTACTTATTAGTGACGTTGAAACAGTATGTGAGATTCTAAATGAATTTGAAATTCTAAAAAGATAACATATATATAAAATAACCCATTTGTTATTAAAGTAATCAATTAGATCTGCATGTAGTTATATTTAAGTGCAAAGAGATATAGTAAAGGAGAACAATAAATATATAGTGTCACTAAAAACCTTAACTAATCTATTTTGTAACTGTTCAAATACGTTTCAAATCATCGATAAAAACATGTGTGCCAAAAAAACAAATAAAACTGACTGATTTGATTCAGCATTTCTCCTAAATCATAAACGGTACTATGTTGATTATGGAATTCGATTAGCATAAAAACTCTATAAATCACCAATGCCAAGCTGCCAATCGTTGATAAGTACTGGAAAAATGTGTGACACATCTATGCAGCGCCACGACATGAAATTTAGTCAAATCACGGGTCATCTGTGGTCGTCGTTCGACAATCGCACGATATTTGAGCATCGTGGCGCTGTCGTGTGTCGTGGGACGAAAATCGGACATGCACATTTTTTGCTCTACGATTTGTTTGTCGTGTCACTGTCTTGTGGCTGTCATGAAAGTGTCTTACGACCGTCATGCGACTGTTGTGCGATAAACACATTGTTGTTAGTATCAACATAAACCACGTAAAGCAAACAATCGTCGCACGACTGTCGTACGACAATTTCACGACTGGCGCAAGACAACTCGTGATACAGTCGCACGATTGTCTCACGAATACCAAATTTCGTACGATGATCGCACAACATTGATTGTTTGTCGTACGACAGTGGTACGTTCACCGGCCAACATATTTTCGCTTTATTTAGGAAAATACAATTCGTTGGGAATGAATGTTTGAAAAAAAAAAAACTGATGTGACCACTCGAAATATATTTTTTTTACATTTTGCACGACAGTGCCACGACAACTATTTTATAGATCTTCCACGACAAAAAATCTGACGATCTGTTGTGACCGGGGCTTTAAATGTAAAACGGTCCGTTAACGACCAGTTTTCTTGTCCGTTTTTCCTATTGAAAGACTGATTGAATTGTTTACTGTAGAATAAAGAATGTCATGTAACAGAAGCTTATTCTTAACTGATATTCGATAAAATGCATTACTGTTCAGTAGCGTTGCAGCTAATTGGTAGTGATTTAACAACTTATAATGTTATTATGACCATTATAAATGAATATATAGTTAATCGCGTATGAAGTCATTCTGTTGTGTAATACATAAGAAAAGCATGACATAATTAAGCTTGTCCAAGCTGAAAAACAACGAAGAGACGGGAAAGCAGGGTGGGTAAAATATATCATGTACACCTATGTCAATGTATAGTTGGGTATATTATAATTAAACTACTTATAGTCCATACCGCATGAACACTTTTCAAGGGTATAATTGTTTTCATCTGACTCAAAAAAGAGCTTCCAGCTACTACTCTCAAATTCTTTGCCCTAAAATGAAATAAAATCGAACTGTTGTCTTAAAATGAAAACTGGTTTGAATATACTATATAACAAAAGAAGATATGGTATGATTGCAAAAAAAGATAGCTCTCGATAGGAGATTAAATAACACAGAGAAGATCACTAAACGATCTTCATCAATTAGCCTAGTTTATTTTCGTAATTTTTGTGCAAAGCTCCATATCACTCAATTTAACCCATTCAGTACCCCCTTAAAATGTATGTTTTGCAGTATAATTTTGAAACAAATCATCTACATCCAGTTTAAGCTAGTGACATCTGAAAGTTTTTAGTTTTATTAAGCTTTAGCATGAAGTTATAGCATTAGTAATATAGTTATATTGTCGACTTGACATAGGATCTTGGCCTCAATTTCGAATTTAAAGACCATCGATGGAAAATAAATAGGTATATGATACGTCAGCACTCTTTCCATCATTGAGCAAACACAGCCAAGCGTTGAAACATCAATGGCATGGTGTGCCACATGTCCTGAAGAAAAGTCCTGCGAAGAGTTTGACATACATGCATGTCGTGTAACAAGTTGTGAGCATCTTTTGTATATAGATTTCATAGTTTTCCAGTTAAAATTAAAGACGAATTAGTCTTATGACACGAATGCCCACGCTCAAGTGTTTTAATTTTCCACGTTAACGTGGTTAAATTATTAAACGTCATATAATTAACATTCCAGATGTCAACTCTTTTGATGTTTTTTTCCATCTGAGCATTGTATATGAGTTTCGTAAAACTTGAATGAGGCAACCTTAAAATATGGTGCAGAAATGGAAAGGTTTTTATGAAAAAAAACATACCTTAATTTTGGACTTAAGGAGTTTCGAGGGTATAAAAATTTCAGAAAAAAAAATAAACATTTATTATTCACTACAAATTTTATTGATTACCTTAAGAAGTTGTTACTTTATCATATGGAACAAAAATCATTCAACAAAATCAATTTGTGTCGGCTCCGGATGACAATGTAGATATCATTGAAAAAGCTCAAAATTATCTCCCTTTGGTGCAAACATGCCATTTTTTTGGCATAATAATTTAAATATCTTTCAACTCATCGGTGATCTATATTTTTTATTATAATTTTCAAATAAGCTGTACTTAAACAAATCTTTTGAAAAATGTGAGCGATTTCTGTAATTAAGTTCTTTATTTATTTCGATATTACCTCTTTTTCTACTAAAAGTTCAACAGAAAAAAAGTACCTTTACAAAAATGTATGTTTCTTTCGAAGGCAGATTGTAAGCGTAAATGAACGGTGACCCCATTTGTTTCTTTCATTTTTGTATTTAGTATAAGATAAAGTTCATTTATAGAAAAATATAGCGAAATCCTATATTAATTCAAAAATTTGGTTTAGACCCGCGAGTCCCCTTAAATGGTATTTCCCTTAGTTCGGTCTTTTCGTGCTTAAATAATATTGGTGTGTATCGAAAACTGGATCTTTTTCTACGAAAAACTACCCTTGTAAAAAAAGAAAAAGACAACAGAAACGTAATCATGTTACCTCTATTACCGAGTTTACCATTGCACCCGGTTATTTGAAATATAACAAATGAAATACTCGAAATCTCCAATATATAATATTTGCAGTACGAAAACAACAAGTCCATTTTGAGAAGCATATTTTAAGTTCTTGATATATCCAATTGAAAATGAACTGTATGTTGATAGAAATAAAAAGCAGCTACTACTTGAATAGACGGGGAAAACAGCGAAAAGTTGACCTACAATTCATCAACAAAAATCAAAATAAACATTACAAAGAATACTGAAGACTTAACAATATAACTCAATTAGAAACTTCGAATTATCGTTAAAGCTCCGATAGCTTTATTATTTTGTGTTCCACATGCATGTGATACCCGTCGGTGTTTTTGTGTTAAGGATTTATACATTAACTGTAAATAGAATAACTTACTCATGTATATTATTAGGGAATGAGACACAATGTGCAGCTGTAAGAACCCAACTTCTGTCAATAATTGCTCCTCCGCAAAGATGAGTAAAATTGTCTCCTTCATAACCTCTGGACTGAACAGATACCAACCATGGGTGATTGTCTATGTTGGCATCTCCACCATTAAAAATCTTCACACTTGTATCAGCCGCAATAATCTAGATTATGATATGAAATTAATTGAAAAACTACTTTCCATTTTCAACTTTATTTCTTACGATATTCTTTATCAAATCCCAAGTAAAATCATTTCGGGTAGAGAATAAAAATATATATATATATATATATATGTATCAATAAATCTACAAGTGAAGGCAGTTTCATAATAGCGATAATAAAATTGTCTAATTACGATAAAAGTCAAGATAGTTCCTTAAGAGTGATTTATACAAAGTAAAGATGATTCTCCATAAGCGTAAAAAAATATCTCAACTAAATCACGAAAGTTAAACATTTTTGAAAGAATGATACTAGTATAACAATTATCATAACCATATTCCTAAGAAGAAAAAAAAGTTCCCTTACAGCGATAATTGTCATAATGTTATATCAAATAATAAGGTTAGTTTGCAGCGATTATTCGCTTTGAATCATAAAATCACACAGTAAAAACAATTTAGTCATGATCAAGGTGGACTACAAAAGTAGCTAAAATCACCTTCAATACATTCCCTTACACTTTTTTCCGTAACTAGAAGACCAATTTGTTAGATGTCACTAGTACTTCAACCAGAGTTTATTTTTAAAAAAACTTAATGTTCCGGAAGAGCCCACACCTAAATTATATATCGATGGAAAGAGAAAAACGTGTACAATAAGGAAAAGTTTAGTCGTAAAATTCCAGAGTGGTCACATATTTTTGAAATTTGGGTCAAAGGTCAGGCCTAAAAATGTCAGTATTTCAACCACAAGGACGAAAAAGAGAAGTCTCTGATATTTATTCATTAGAATGCAACAAAAACGGTTCAATCATAAGCATATTCTGCAAAGGACGTTAAAAAATGCCAACTTTAAGTTTAAGAATTTTACTCGGGGATGGTATTATATTTATGTCTTTATCATTCCGTTGATCCTTGATGATATGTGCATCGAAAATAGTCACGAAAAGAGCCGGAAATAACCTTTATTTGGATTTTAAAATAACTACTCAAAACCATAAATTGAGAGGTTACCCCATTAAAGGGCTAAATACAAACATGAGACCAAAGAAACTTTTTACGACAAGACGGAAATTAAAAATAGATGTTATTCTATCATTTAAAACAATTTTCAGCCGTGTGTTATTCCGGAACATTAAACTCGTTGACTAATCGTCTTTGTCGTGGTCATTTCTAGTACTATACCTTCTAGGACATAATGCATAGAAGTAGTTGCATCTATAAAGTAGCTGACTAAATTTATTCGAAGATACCATATTAATTGTTTTATACATCGGACGTGCTACAGTTTGCTCATCAAGGATATTATTAAATGTGTTTGGTTTCTAAATGATAGAACCGTTACCTCTGCTGATCTCTGCGGATGTCATCATTTATCAATCAGTGATTTGGTACTGTCTTGATTCACAACATGTTCGTTTCTTAAAATGTCCATTGATCAATTCAAAAACTATTTACAAAACAGGTTTTCATCAATTTGACATTTTTTTTAAATCTCTATTGGTCATATTTTTCTTAAACTCATGTATTACTTATCAAGTGAATTCAAAAAATCTTGTGAGACGTATTTCTATTTGTAACCATCTGATGAGTAAATAAAAAAAAAGAAGATGTGGTATGATTGCCAATGAGACAACTGTCCACAAGAGACCAAAATGACACAGACATTAACAACTATAGGTCACCGTACGGCCTTCAACAATGAGCAAAGCCCATACCGCATAGTCAGCTATAAAAGGCCCGACATGAAAATGTAAAACAATTCAAAAGAGAAAACTAACGGCCTTATTTGTATAAAAAGACCTTTTTCAACTGATTTTTATAGTTCGTTCTTATGTTGTAATTTTGCACCACTGTCCCTTGTTAGGGGGATGTTTGGGATCTCGCTAACATGTTTAACTCCGCCACAGTCTGTAAGTATATGCCTGTCCCAAGTCAGGAGCCTGTAAATCAGTGGTTTTCATTTGTTGATGTGTTTCATATTTATTTTTCGTTCATTTCTTTTCTTCATTAATTAGGCCGTTAGTTTTCTCGTTTGAATTAATTGACATTTGTTATTACGGGGCTTTTTTGAAGGTTAGTATGTGGTATGGACTTTGCTCATTGTTGAAAGCCTAACGGTGACCTAGTGTTGTTAAATTCTGTGTCAGTTGGTGTCTTGTGGAGAGTTGTCTCATTTGCAACCATACCACATCTTCTGTTTTTATATATCATCATACATGTAACCTATTTTATTTAATTTTTTAATTGCAGGATACCACATCGATACCAGTCATTCATTATCAACAAAGTTTGCTGTGTTCCTTTAAAAACCGATGTATGTTAAAACACATTGATGTTCATTTATAAGCAACACTGTTTATAAAAGTTGAATTGGATTATATGTTTTTTTATCTTTAATAAATGTTTATATACGTACCGAAGCAATATAGATCACTACAAATACACAAGAAAGTTAAATTATTAATATCATCATTATAATTATTACATTGTATTTTTTTAGCATTATCTTTATATTGCATTCGTTCGAGAAAATACTTTTACAACAATTGTACTTGTATAATCATTGTCATTGCTATAATTATTCCTGTACTGAAATCGAAATATCTGAACAGTATTGAATGTCCCGTATTGAACATGTCTGAAAATAATCTTAAATTCTAGATATGACTGAATAACTGATTGTATAAACTTTTACTTTGATGTTCAGATAAAAATGGCTATTTAAGACTGAAATACATTTACTTTTGTGACGATACATAATATTTACGCTTACCCTATCGACCCAGTTGGTCTTGTTTCGTTTGCGATTACACCTTATGTTAGAATCCTGGATTTTGATTGGTTAATATTGATTCACTTATAAAGTCTTTGTATCGGAACTAAACACATTTATTAAAAAAAAACAGTTGTTGGCATGACACGGGTTATGTTCTTCTCATATATGTTATGATGGTATGATACTAAACCCCTAACGGGATGGATTGTGTCTGATATTCATATGATGAAATCATAATCTTTCAATCAGTTTAATTGAAGTCTGGAGCTGGCATGTCAATTAACTGCTAGTAGTCTGTTGTTATTTATGTATTATTGTCATTTTGTTATTTTCTTTGGTTACATCTTTTGACATCAGACTCGGACTTCTCTTGAACTGAATTTAAAATGTGTGTATAGTTATGCCTTTTCTTTTCTACATTGGCTAGAGGTATGGGGGAGGGTTGAGATCTCATAAACATGTTTAACCCCGCCGCATTTTTTGCGCCTGTCCCAAGTCAGGAGCCTTTGGCCTTTGTTAGCCTTGTATTATTTTAATTTTAGATTCTTGTGTACAATTTGGAAATTAGTATGGCGTTCAGTATCACTGAACTAGTATATGTTTGTTTAGGGGCCAGCTTAAAGACGCCTTCGGGTGCGGGAATTTCTCGCTACATTGAAGACCTGTTGGTCACCTTCTGCTGTTGTTTTTATTCATGGTCGGGTTGTTGTCTCTTTGACACATTCCTCATTTCCATACTCAATTTTTTTTTTATGACAGCTAGTGTATTTTTCACCAAATTACTGTTATCAAATGAATAGCGTTCATTTTTCATCAATGCGTTTTTTAACATTAACATTCGATGTAATTAAACAGATATATCATGTTCTTGAGGGGTATTTGCGAAAAATACCAGTCTTGAGAATAAATTTCCGTCGCCTTACGGCTCGCGAAATTTAACATTCTCTCGACTGTTATTCTTCGCAAATACCCCTCCTTAACATGATATATCTGTTTTAATTACACCTTATGTAAGAATCCTGGGTTTTGATTGGTTGATAGCCAGTGTATTTTTCACCAATTTACTGTGATCGTTCATTTTTTAACGCCGTCGGGGTATTTGCAAAAATGATATGCCCTTTTTACCCTCTCTGCCGTGGAATTTGCCAAAAAATACTCTATCCGACTAAACGCTTGTAACGTCACGATCATCAATGCGTTTTTGAACATTAACATTCGGTGTAATTAAACAGATATAGCATGTTCTTGAGGGGTATTTGCAAAAAATACCCCTCCTTAACATATGATATATCTGTTTAAAAATTCATGTGATTCCCTGAGTTATCGTATTTGTTATCCTAATGTGTCTCTTCCAAAAAGATTTATACGAAACTTGAAAATAGGAAATTTATTTTCACCGGAATTAATAGGTAAAACGTTTTTAACTTACCGACAAATGCGCTGACGATGAATACTCGATATATCTTTGTGTTTCCTAACAACCCCATTTCTGAAATCTAAAACATCCGATACCTATTTCATGTATATAATGACGAATTGACCCTAGACATGACACATTCAATCTTTCCAACAATTAACTTTCTTTTTATTTCAAAATATAATAATCTCATTGAGATATCTAAGATAATTCACCATATTCTTTTAGATATACAACATGAAAAGTTGAAAAATTCATGAAAATACAGTGCTACAGATAGGCATCTTTGAATAGTTGTAATCTCAAGATAATATGTTATTTAAAGATGGTAGAATTATCAAGTAACTTGTGTCATGAATAGTTCGTATCACGTTTGCGTCTGGCGTACTAAATTATAATCCTGTTACCTATTTACAGACTGTCTTTATTGTTGTTGGTTTTATTCAATATGGAAAGTCATCAAACAGATATATTTCATAGCTTGTTGTTCGGTGTGAGCCAAGGCTTCGTGTTGAAGGCCGTACATTAACCTATAATGGTTTACTTTTTTTAAATTGTTATTTGGATGGAGAGTTGTCTCATTGGCACTCACACCACATCTTCCTATATCTATGTTTCAAATAATTGAGTTTGACTTTGTAGTAATCCCGATTATATATGTATAATATTATATGGTTGAAAAAATAAATGTAATGCTAATAAAATAAACGAACAATCATCAAACATAACAACAAATCAAATGAAAAACGGAATGAACAGAATCTTAAAGACAATTTTCTAAGAAAGAATACTGTCACGAATTTTGTCAGCTAAATCGGAGAAAAAGATTGCTTTGCAATTGGTACTTTGTTTTTTATCGAATGGTGTTCTTTTATTGCTAGGTCGTTACCACTCGAACCAATAAACAACAGTAATTTAGAGTATATATATTGTTCTCTTATGATTTTAAAGTCTGCGATAAATAAAAATATATATTTTGCTTCGTCATGGTTTAAACTATAAGTTGTTTTAAATACCAAATTTAGGAATTTTTCTTTTTTATAATTCTTTATTTTGTATTTCTATATCTCTGTGCAAAAATTTGTGAAATTGGAGTTATTTTGGCAAGTTTTAATCACTAACGTAACGAATATAATTCGCTCAAATATATTTTAGTAAAAAATATATACCTGTTTGTCATGTTTGTATAGAAATTAAAAAGAGACAATATACATGATATAAACTTTTCACAGCTTGTTTTCATTTTTCTGTGTAATCTTTATCCAAAGTATTCTTATGGCTAATTATCGGTGGTCGGTGTTTTTTTTTTCGGGCATTCCAACTACCTCCACCAATAAAAACTGGCCGCCACGGAATAGCATAAATGCGGTGTTTACAAGTGGCGTTAAAACACAATAAATCTAACCAAATCGGTGTAATCTTTATCCAAAGTATCCTTATGACTAACTTGCTAAATATTAATAAATCTTTCATTTTCTCTATCATTTTAGCCGTTTTTATGCAATATATCTATGAGATCAAGATTGCATCATTTCAGACAAACTTATTCAATTTAAAACGATATAATTTATCAATTGACAAACCTGTATTGAAAGACGGAATAGAAATGTTCGTCGTTGTAATTCCTCTTCTGTAGGTCTGAACAGCCTGGACTGGGTTGCACAAACGTCATTTAAATTTAAGTGTCATTTAAATATACGTTAAACCTTAATTAAAATTAAGTAACCGTTATTCCTGTTGCACAAAGGTTTATTAGAGGTAAGTAACACTTAAAGGTTACTTAAATTTAAAAGTGGCAAAGGGGTAATTTTAAATATTTAAATATCGATTAAATATGGAAGACATGCTGCTTTTCGGCAACCTTGCTGGTAATATAAGGCAACCATTGGCACCAAGAAAGTATAGAGAAAGACTACTCACCCTAAATGATTTGACAGACAAGCAGCTTCGTTCCAGATACAGATTTGGGAGACAATCTATCGAAAGGATAACTGATATTGTTCGTGATGATATTACACACCCGACCCAGAGAAGTCACGCACTAAGCGCAGAAATGCAGGTACTAAATGTAGATTTAAATATTCTTATAAACATGGTTTTGAAAAACAAGCTCATTCTCCAACGTTTGTTTCTATTTTTGTGTGTTTCACGAACATAACCACCATTTGCGACATCCTTTGCTTAGAATAAAAACAGCTACACAAGATCACCTGCACACTGAGTATTAAATCCTTTCATAAATGCCCAAATCCAAAATATGTGTCAAATATTTCCAACCATCAACTTTTGTTTACGTTTTTTTCAAAGGGACGTAATACATTTTACGGGGTTCATTAAGGGATGCACTTTCCTTTAAAATTAAACTTTTTGAAGTCATTGGGGGAGGGGAGGGAAACGGGTTTATCTATGAAATTCGTTACAATTCATGTGACATTAATAATGCTATCAAAGGGACACACTGTTAAAAAACAATAGTTATTTTTTAACACATAATTCACCGTGCACAACTTTATACCTACTATGTTAGCTTTGTTATTATTAATACGAATTAATATAAAGAGGGGGGGGGGGGGGCAGGACCTTTTTCGGACGTCAGGATCGGGTGTTTTAATGATCGGGATTTCGGGATTGATCCTTTCGGGATCCTGGAATTCTTGTTTCGAATTTTGGGATGCCGGGATTTTATTTTTTTTAAATTCGGGACCTCGGGATTTCATTAGTTTAAGCCCGAGATTTCGGGATAAGGACCATCCGACCCCCTCTATTAAGTATCAATGTTGATCTAATGAAATCCCGAGGTCCCGAATTTATATCAATATATATATATATATGTATAAATTAAATAATTGATAATTAACAATTATTCATTTAATTGCTAAACTAAAAAAAAGTTCATGATTGTTTATTCTTGAAAATATGAATATTTAGATATTAAAATACATATATCGATTTTTGTATAAAGATAATGTTTCGAACATCATATGGTTGTGTGCAAACGTGTCGAATGGCGAAAAGGACCCGATACTTGTACCTTATTTCGGGGTTGAGGGTTAAATTCTTTCAATAAAATTCATGTATATAATTTTAAAACTTTGTATCTAAGCAGCATTTTAAGTGTACAATGTATAATATATATGGGTTAATGAACTGTTAAAACACGTAAGTTTTACAAATAAACTCATCATAGATAATGTTTTAACAGGTGCTTGTTGCTTTGAGGTTCTTTGCATCTGGTAGTTTCATGCAGGTCATAGGAGATACTGTGGGTATAGACAAATCAACAGTTAGTAGATGTGTTGACAAAGTATCAAAAGCCCTTGCTTCTAAATCTGACCAGTACATCAAATGGCCGTCAGAACAGAGGAAACGTGATATAAAGCAAGGTTTTTATGACAATGGAGGATTCCCCGGAGTAATTGGCTGTATAGATGGCACCCATGTGAGAATTGCAGCACCCTCCAGCGATGAACCATCATTTGTCAACAGAAAGGGCTTTCATAGCATAAATGTGCAGGCCATTTGTGATCATGAGGGTATTTATCAACATAAAATAATTTTTATTTTCCATTGATGTCACGCATATAGAACTATAAACATCCAGCCGCAATGAATATATAACATTACTTTATCATTATTAGTTCCTAAAAAAAATGTCAATATTTATTGAAGTATATCAAAATATCATCAAGTGAATCCCATAAAAAAAACTAATTCATTTTGACTTAATTAAATATTCAAGCAGTTATAAGCATAGCAAAAAATCATGCAGATCGTTCGTCCATTTCACTGATAAATGCCAGAAAATAAACCCACTGTTTAACTTGACCAATTGTGATTTCGTGGACTTCTGGATGTTTGACTGTTTTGAGCGTTCCTGATAAAGTAAAATCCAGACCAACGCTTACAAAGAAAATTCTATGTAAATTATAAGTTCCAACAAAACCTTTGAATGGTGTCATAAAATTCTCAATTTGGAATTTGCTATGAATTTAAATTGTGTTGTTTTGAAAATCAATAAAAATTCAAGTTAGCTCTCAAAAACTAAAAGATTTTTTTTTGTTTTAGTATTTCTTGATTTATATTACACAACTATTATTTTCGTAGGTAAATTTACAAACATTGTAGCAAGGTGGCCTGGAAGTGTTCATGACAGTCATATTATGAGATGTTCACAAATATCTGAACATTTGGAGCAAGCTCATAAATGTGTAGAAGATGGATTAATACTTGGTGACAGTGGCTACGCATGTAGAAGTTTCCTGATGACGCCTTATATTAGACCGACAGAGCCGTACCGCGAGAGATTTAATACAGCTCACACGCGCACAAGATGCTGCATTGAAAGAACCTTTGGGTGGTGGAAGAAACGTTTTTATTGCTTGCACGCAGAATTAAGACTGCAACCAGAGAAAGCATGTACCTTAATTATGGCCTGTGCAGTTTTGCACAATCTTGCAATAGAGATGAGAGAACCGATGGAGGATCCTGACGATGAAATTCAAATGTTTTGGAACATCAACAAAGATTTCCGAGGACCAGACGAAGGACGTGTTGTGAGAGATCACATTGCAAGGACATTTTTTGCATAACAATTTTATTATATCATACTAAAGCACATACAAGAATAATAAAATAATCACAGATAACATAAATGATTAAAAATTGTACATCATCTTTTTCTTTGTTTCATTGTTCATACATTTAATGCATCAAGAGTTAGCAGCGCGTTGTTCTCTTGTATTTCCCATTGGTTCAGCCTTCTAATTTCAAGTTTAAGTTTTTCATTTTCCAGTTTTATTTTCTCTACCTCAAGTTTAAATTTTTTCTTCCTGGACTGTTAATACATCATATTGTTTCCTTGCTAGCATTTCCTGAGTTATAACATGTGAAGTCGTCGATGGTTTTTTTTTTAGAGTATGGAGTGCTTGTGTATCTTGGTAAAGAAATTGCAGTAGCGGGAGTGCATGTAATAGTATCAGAGGTATCATTGTTTACTAACAAACAACTTTCTGGTTGAACTTCAACCTCACAGGCTGAGAAAGATTCAACTGGAGATATATCTGGTGAAAAGATTGAGTCTGAAGTATCTGAAAATATAAAGATTAAAAATGCATGAATTATACGGTATCGATAAGACATGAAGAGTGTACTGTTTGAATATATTACAGAAAGAAAGTAAAATACTTGGTGTTTTAACCTGTCAAAAGATTTTATACTAAATAGTATGTCTAATCTTCAATAAAATGTCAATGTGTCAATTAAAATTTTGATATATATAAATATATTGCGGAACTGCCGTAAGTAAAATTAAAATTAGATACATCATGGGCCTAGACAATTTATTTCCAAAAATGTGAGAAAGAAAGATTTTTTTCCGACTAAAAAGGGGCCATACTATTCTATTCCAAAATAAACCAGAGTGGAACCCCCATCCTTAATCTATATACTCCTATTAATTTCTGACTGCAGGATATTTTGAGGAAGATGCACTGTATGAATTCAATGTTCAATGATTAGAGTTAAGAGGAGGGGGTCTAATAAACTGGACCCCTGTTGTGTTCACTTATCGCTACACTGACCTTCGGTGCGAAGCTACATGTATAGATAGAACGGCGGACCAGTTTGAGTTTAGGGGTATAATTGCTAATGAGAGAACTAACCAGCAAGGTTCGAGCACAGTAGATGTATGCACTGATGGGCAACCGTGCGGTTTTTAATAATGATGAGCGAGAAAAAAAAATATAATGCAAATGCCCCGACATGAAAAATATGAAGCAATATATTCAACTTAGGAAACTAATGTTGTTCAGCCTATAAATGACAATAAAACAATGATTAAGGAAAATTGATTGAATGCACGACCTCTCACAATCTAAGCAATGATATTATAGTTCTTGTCTAAATGATAGGACTATTATATTTGACTCAGCAAAAAGGTAACTGCAAAATTACCAATTTTGTGTTGTAGCAATAAACTAATAATAGTGACCGGCCAACATCTAAATTATGTTCTAATGTTTATTGAATAGATTTCTTTCTATTGGCATAAATATATTCCACGACTACATTATTTTGAACTATGGCTACACAAATGCTCCTTGACGAAAAGCATTTATTATTTGAAAAAAAACAATGATATATGCTCCATTTAATTTTTCCGTAATCAAAGGGTGGGGTTGGAGGGGTCATGATTCCGAATTCCCGGGCTTAAAGACACAAAATTCCGAGGTCCCGATTTTAAATAAAGTTAATTCCCGACGATCCCAAATTAGAAAAAAGAATTCCCGGATCCCGAAAGGGTAAATCCTGAAATCCCGAGCTTAAAAACACCCGATCAAAAGACCAGACAAAGGTCCTACCCCCCCCCCTTTTCTAGTATGAAAATACTTTTTAAATTAATAAAAAAAAAAAAAAATCATTTATCTCGGAGCAGGCCGATTGCCTTTTTTAAAAACTCAATGTTTAAGATAACGTTTACCCAAATTATTAATTGTGTTTATGCAAGAGATATATCACTTTAGACATGTTATAAATGATACTAAAATTGAATTAAAATAGAATAAATCGATAGTTGTGTGCTTTAAAAACACCCATAATTGTACCTCATTATTACTGTGTGACGTCATGTTGAAAATCAAACGCTAAAATATTTCTCCAAGAGAGAAAGAGGCAATAGTGCAGGAGAATTGAATTAAAAATAATAATATTTGTGAAAGTAAGAATATAGGGAAATCTTGGATTATTACACAGAAACCGGTAAGGTTTTTTTTCAATTTCTGAAGTAAGCTCGAGTGAATATCAGTTCGACTTTGTTGACGGTTGCGAAATGTGCTTGGTCACAGTCATATTAGGGTTTCGTTTTGACTTATAATTGAGAGGTCAGAGAATAAGAAATCGCAAATATTGAAAAATTAGTAAATAGCTAAGGACGATATTCATTCCACAAGCAGTGTGTGAGCGTCCTTATATACAATTAATTTTATTATCATACACATGTAGACTACCTTCAAAAAGGCCCCACAATTTATTTAAGGAATTTGTTTACAAATATTGATCAGCTGATGCGTAGTTGAGAGAATTATAATGTGTAGTTCCTTTGTTTTTAACTTTAAGAGCAACACGATCAGAGAATTAAAATAGAAAAAAATAAGCACCTTCAGAAGTTACAAGGATCACTGAAGATTCACAACCATTTAGACCAACGAAACTGGAACAGTCCTTCATCATTTCAACTATTTTCTCTGTTTCATTTGACATCGGTTTAGGTGCCGGCCCACCACCTGTTTGCTTTGAATATTTGTTTTTTTCAGCATACTGTGTTTTTGCCTTTGATTGCAAGTTCTGCCATTTGGTTTTTACTTCTTTGCCTGTACGACAGTGTAACCCTAGAGCATTGATTTGACATGCTATGGTCTTCCAGACCCCTGTCTTCAGTGCATTTGTAATAGCGTTGGTCAATTTGCTTCTTATTATAATTAAATTTTGTTCAACAAGTTGCCGGAGTAAGGAAATTTCTGAAGAATCCCAGTTTGATGATCTTTTTTTTTCTATCAGCGTCTACTTGGTTCTCCATTTTGATTCCGTACAAAATTCGCAAAAATGCACGCGAATAAGGGAACTGTTTAAAAACCAGTTAATTCTGGATTAAATCATACTTAAAATTGTTAATTAACACTTAAGTAAGTGTAGGCGTAATTAAGCTTTGAGCAACGGATTTTAAACTGTTGTTTAACTAATTATTATTTAAGAAGTAAAGTATCATTTATCTTTTAAATAACGTTTAACTTAAATGACGTTTGTGCAAGCCAGTCCAGGTATATATACATCCACGTAGTGCGTGGTATGTTGTGAAAGCTGTTACATCATGTTTCGAACATAACATTTTCAGGACGTCGATAAAAATTTACCAATTCACATTGGTAAATTGCGGAAACTAAATTAATAAATCTTTATGGTTAAATGTATGTAACTTTATGGTTATTGATAAAATAAAAGAAACATTCCAAAAGGAATACGAAAAAACGTAACGTTCAAACAAAATTTTACATGACACTCTACAGACATCACATTAGTGAATTACAATAAACAAAACAAACACCAGGGATGGTCTATGTGTTTATGTTAAATTGTTGCACCCATCATGACATGAAAAATTTGAAACTTATTTAGATTAGAGTATATTAGGTAATGCTCCAAATCATAACAGTTATTGCAAATAATGTTAATGTTTATTGGGAATGTGTCAAAGAGACAACAACTCGACCATAAAACAGACAACAGTAAAAGGACACTTATAGGTCTTCAATGCAGCGAGAAATTCCCGCACCCGGAGGCGTCCTTCAGCTTGATCCTAAATAAATATATATACTAGTTCAGTGATAATGGACGTCATACCAAAATTATTCACAAGAAACTACAATTAAAAATAATACAACACTAAAAATGACCAGAGGCTCCTGACTTGGGACATGCGCAAAATGCAGCTCGGATAAACATGTTTATCAATCTCCTCTTTTTTGTCTCTTTGGCATTCATTCTACTTCTGCTCATATTTATATGTTTATAGAAAATACATCACGAATATAAGATAAAAAAAAATCACTTATATATGTTCGATGAAAGTAAGAATACCTAATAATGCAGTGGTTTTCGTTTGTAATTTTATCTAGTATGAATGATTTCTTTCGGGAAACAATATATTCAAATAAAGATATTTGTTTGAAAACGACAACCCTGTTTTACAGGGATAGGAAATTATTGGATAGAATACGCAACCCTAGATTTAAAATTTTAAATTCCTCCAGGACCAAATAGAACATAAAGACGTTTGGTCCTAACACCGAAATTATTTAAGATGAATTTGGGCATTCTGATCATACTTTTGGTAGCCTATTTTAGTAATATTTCTTAATAGTTAACTTTAATAGAATTGTGTCTGACCCTATCCAATATACCACCTGTTTCCAATGGCTGTCCATGATACCCCAATCTTATCTCAGATGGCCTCAGTTACAAGACCTACCCTACCTACTTATTGTCTTATTGTTAATTTATAATCGCCAACAACACTCTTAAATACTTGACACTGTAAGTTCAGCGACCAACCAACATAAAAAAAAATTACAAAATGAACACATACTTCAACTGAACAATGTTTAACGACATTTGATTAAAACATATAGGGGAAAAGGTGATTTTATTTTATTGTGCTGAATTGGTTTTAAAAATTAAATTTTAACTAATTTTCCTTTGTCATTTTTCTACGTTGAACAATTTACCCCTAACCAAATACAATTAAACATGTTTAAACTTCAGACAATATTAAAGAAGTGCTATAAAAGCATTAATCGGCTCAACTAAGCATGTCTCAAAAGAGGGACGAAAGATACCAGAGGGACAGTCAAACTGTTACATCGAAAATAAACTGACAACGCCATGGCTACAAATAAAAAGACAAACAGACATATAATAGTACAGAAGACACAACATAAAAAACTAAATACTAAGCACCACAAACCCCACCGAAAACTAGGGGTAAGCTCTGGTGCTCTGGAAGGGGAAGCATATCATGCTTCACATGTAGCACCCGTCTTGTTGCCTGTGTTATTACAAATCCGGTAAATAGTCTTATTCGGTAGGTCACATTCACGAAAAAAGAAGGATATTGTAGTTACGACATAAGTAACATATCCGATCAATTTCTTGTAAAACTTTGATAAATTCAATATTACATCATTGTACTTTAATAGTTTAATGTATGTCCTTAAACAAATGCATTTAATAAAAAAAAAAAAACAAGAAAATGCTTACTTGTATTGTTTTCCTACATACAAGATGTCACCTATACATGTAAGTTTCATGCTTTTGAAATATAAAAATATTGAAAAAAAATGTATTGCATAATGTGTCTACTTGTTTATTAGTTCCAATGGTGGAATAATGTACTCTTGTCAAAGTACCTTGACCGAAAAGACTAGCTAGATATATACACAATCTTTCAGACTCATATATATATATATATATATATATATATATATATATATATATATATATATATATATATATATATATATATATATGTATTGTTATATTTTTTTTTATTGAATCTTATAAATACTTGAAAAAAGATATTTTTGCAGATACTTTAGCTTAAACCGCTCTGTCCGTCTTTACTTTTATATATACTTGCTAGGTTCTTGATAATTACTTTGTAGTGAAGTATAAGCGTTAAATTCGATTGGCATCTTTAATTTGTTTACAATGTTTAGTGCTAAGCCTTCAAATGAAGAAAACAACTATTACTAAACCAATAGATGAACATATGAACAATTACAGTTCTTCGTACGGCATTAAACCATGGGGGAAAATGTAAACAGTTCACTAACCAGGTAAACAGCATGCTGCATAAAAGTATAACAATAACCAAAAAAACTTATTGTGGATAGCAACAAGCAACAATCTCTGTATCTCAAGACTGTATATGTGGTCTTGCACTGACACATAGCGATTGCTGAACTTCTCCTAATTTAGAAAGAGGTGTAATGACACAACACAAAATAAATTGTTTACGTCAGTTGGAAAAAAGTTGACTTATATACTTTAAAACATAAAAGACAAAACATATCAAATTGAGAGTACTTGCATTTACTGATAGCTAGTTAGAGATTCATTTCCAATACTTATCTGAATAATTAAAGGTTTAAACAGTTGTTTATGAATAAAATGAATGATCGGATACACAATGCAAACAACTACAATATTACCTTTATCGTTTAAACAGACGCAGATCTTCGAGGTCAAATCAAATTTCTATATAAATAGTAAAAAATTGAAGCACCTTTAGCGAAATTTCGTGTAAAGTTTCAATAATTATAAGTTCGACCAGGACCAGATAAAAGTCAAGATTTTTTTCTAGCTGTCGTTAAAAATTCGTAATTGAATAAAAACAAAGTACGAACGTCCCTTCCGCCATATATGCATATTTCATATAGGTTCTCAACAGATTTCACCTTAGTATTCAATAAAAAAAAAACTAATAAATAAAAAATTAAGAAATTGAATATACATTTGTAAATGGATGTTGATAAAAACTGTTTGAAAACTGGAGGTTTTTTTTTATCAACGGGTCTTTTCAATTTTTCAACAGAATTCAGATTTTCATTTCCGAAAACTGGAAAATCACCCTTTTTAATGAATAAAATCCAATAACTCGGAAACGTAAAATCTATAATTTATAAAAAACGTAAGGGAGCTTATGTCAATAGATAAAAATAATTCAACAAAGTTTTATGCAAATTGGTTACGTCATTCTTATGTGACGACGGACGAACAGACGGACAACGGTATACCTTAATACGTCCCGTAAAGGGGAGTATGAAAATAATATGTTTAACAAGTGGGTATTGTCAATCGTATATCATTTATGTAAATCATTAAGTAGCTGAATATTCCAATCATGATAATTTGATAAACCTTTAGGCCCTTAAGTATTGGTTTATTAAAATAAATATTCGTGAAAGAGTCTCCAACTGAACTAAATATGTGCCTTCAGCATATAGTATTGTTGATTACAAGCCCACATTTTATGTCGATAGGGCATCAGTTTTAACTTTGTTGTATTTGAGGTTACAATATCTGAAGTCGTTTTTGTCCTTGACAAATGTAGCAGTATATGCATTCCCGTCATATTAAGTATGTTTATTTCATCTTTCTTTTGACCTCCCAATGGATATCATTTTGAAAGAAAAGATAAAACATAAAAGGAAAAACATAAATTCCAGCCAACAAATATAGATCTGACGTTTTTGAAAGCTAAAACTATATCAATACATTAGCAAGTCTCAATCATTTTAAACATTTTAACTTAAAGATGAAATTAATTTACTTTCAAAAGTAAGATTACATCATTATTTTGCATGAGTTAATTTATGTATTAATATGAACTATTGTTCTCTTTTCAATGTCTAGACACCATGTGTGGCCCGTATTAAAACAGTAACATGGATATGTTATAAAGATAAAAAACGAGGAAAAGCAACTTTGGCAGGTTGCAGGGTTTATGATTTGAATTTGTATTCAAGTCAGCTTTAAAAGTATACATAATTAAGTCAAAATTCTTGTATAACATGATAATTTTACATCATTATTTTACACAAACAGTGAATATTTGGAAACTTTTGTCTTTCATTTTGGGGTTCTAAATATCGTTGTATCATAAATCTCAGCAAAAGGAACTAATGTGACAATATTTCGGCCAAATACTAAGAAAATACTTTGCATCTTGTGGTGGAAAAGGAGACATTTTAGTTTTTCCCGTTGGACACAAAAACACAAACAAATCAATGCAGTTTGCCATTAATTTTACATCATTATTTTACATAATATTTTTATAATCATATCCAGTGTGACATCTTGTATGTAGTGAACAATCACCAGGAAAAACATTAAAAATATATACAAACATAAATTAAATGTTAAAGTACAAACATGTAATCACTATGTTAACGAACGTTTCCAATAACAAAAACGTGCAAAAATAATAGAATATTTATTTTGTCAAATGTGTTGACGTCTTTTCTATTATATTTATGTGTTATGGAAAGATAAAATAATCACCGCCTTCATTTATTAGATTTAATTTTGGTCAACGTAATCTGTACGATAATTTACGTTTGAAGTTGGATTCATAACAAACTGGACATATATACTATAGTTAATTACTAATAATAAGTATTGCAATATGCATTGTGTTTAAATGCAATATCAGTATTTAGTTCTATTATAATCTTTAATCAATCCTAATTCTATCTTACTTTTGAGATATAGTTTTTCATCTGTGACATCATTTTTCTGCTGTTTCAGAAATTTCATAAATTCAAATGTGACGTGATTTTTGCGCCTTTTCGCCATCGTATGTGACGTCATTTTTATGATTTACTGCGTTGAGGCCTGTCGGGTGTGTCTATTCTGTGTTGGTCTTTACATTAGGTATTCGTGTTTGTTTTCTGTAATGAGTTGATACTTCAGTTTCATTATGTATATCTGTTATATTCATTTGATAAAATTTACTGTTTGCAATAGCATTAATTGTTCTAAATAATAAGGATGTTCTTATCCCAAGCATAAAAACATAGCCGTATTTGACACAACCTTTTTCAACTTTTGATCTTCAGTGCTGTACAACTTTGTACTTTTTTTCACTTTCGATCTTTTATATCTGGGCGTCACTGGTAAGTCTTGTGTGGACGAGGCGCGTTTTTGGCGTAATGAATTTAAACCTGATGTTTTTTGTTATCCATTAATCATGTGTTTCTTTGTCTAATACGTTCTCCTATTTATTTGTATTGTAGTCCAGTAATATTATGTTGTCATTTCAATGTTATATTTAACATAGCCATTAAAGTGCGAGGTTTGGCATGCCACAAAACCAGGTTCAAACCACCATTTTATCCTTTAAAAATGTCCTGTACCAAGTCAGGAATATGGCCATTGTTATATTATTCTTCGTTTCTGTGTTTGTTACATTTTAACGTTGCGTCGTTTGTTTTCTCTTATTTTTGAGTGTAATTTCACATTGCGATAAGATCATGTATTTGGTTTTGATGTTATATTTGTTATTCTCGTAGGATTTTGTCTGATGCTTGGTCCGTTTCTGTGTGTGTTACATTTTAGTGTTGTGTCGTTGTTCTCCTCTTATATTTAATGCATTTCCCTCGGTTTTAGTTTGTTATCCCGATTTAGTTTTTTGTCCATGGATTTATGAGTTTTGAAAAGCGGTATACTACTGTTGCCTTTATTTAACAGTACATGTAGTTTTGTAAGATACAAAAAATGCTGTTTGTAAGTTTCGTTGGTAATATTAATCATGTACACCAAGTAGTCCCGTAGAGTGGATTCTGAATGTGCTTTCATAACGAAAGAACAGTAAACATTAGTTGACCTTTGCAACAGGTCCTCATTAGAGGTTTTGTGATTTGTGATGTGCAAAGTAAGAAGTTTCCAAACCCTTTATATAAATACAAGATCAGACCAAATTAAGTTAACCAACATACAAAAGCGTGAAAGATTTACCGTATTATCAATAGTGTTGGAACTATAGTTTGCCTCACTAATCTGAATAAACTTTTGTTCACGTATTCAAAGCAACGGGTAACAAGCAATAATGTTACTAGTGTTGTGCGATTAGGAACCGAAACCGAGATGATAACAGCTTAAAAATTAAATAGACCTGATTTCAAATGGTCTTTAGATCAATCTTAGCTAATGTTTAGAATTATTTAGTGTAATATATAGTTGTCAAAATTACCAGGATTATAATTTAGTACGCCAGTTTCGCGTTTCGTTTACATAAGACTCATCAGTGACGCTCATATCAAAATATTTATAAAGCCAAACAAGTACAACGTTGAAGAGCATTGAGGATCCAAAGTTCCAAAAAGTTGTGCCAAATACGGCTAAGTTAATATATCAGTCAAATATGCGTCATTGATGTGCTGATAATATTCGGATTATTACATCAAATGTAGGAATACAGGTTCTTCCGACATCTATTTAACTTTTAATGACCAAAATGAAAGAAAAAAGAAATCCAAATATGCCCAAACCACAGTTGCAAATAAAAAAGGTCTTTTGAAAGGAACACAATTATACGGTTCTAGTAGCTGATCTGGTGTTGACCTTCTTTGGCGAAATACTAGACTGATTATATTTATAGATAAGTTCAGTCGTGTGTTAATGATTTTCTGATATATTCTTTAAAGCAATGCATTCAATTATTACCTTCACAGCATGGAAAGAAAATAGGGCTTTAATTCAAACTTAATGACTGATCGTCAGTATTTAAATAGCAAATACATGTGCTATCTTACAGCTAGAAAGATACGTGCATTATTAAATATTTATCTAATATGATTTGTTTAGGAACTTTCTAAATTCAAATTTACTACTTTTTGTGAGTAATTAAATGTTGTCCCGCTGCCATAATTGAATCAATCTTTTTTATTTTAAGTATCGACTATTGCATCTTGGAAATCAAGACATATAAGTTCAACAGATCACACTTCCCGTTATCAGTATATACAATATAACTGAAATCTTAATAGTTTATGATAATACAGAAATGTAGAGGAGAAGAATAATGTGAACCCTTATAAGATTTTATAAACATTTAAATTATTTTCAATAACTGTTTAGATTTGGAGCATTTCCTTATATAATATGATCTATCTTTTAGTTGACAATAACTGTAAGTAACATTAACTAAGCACTATGATCCATTCCCCATCGGAGTTATATATTCCTCCTTTCTAAGTATATGATATCACCGACCTCATGTCATGATGGGTGCCACAAGTTAAACACGAACACCCAACCCTCCCGGAGTACCATAGACCAACCATGGTGTTTGTTTTATTTTGTATAGTTCAATCTTTTGTTGTCTTTTGAGTTTTATGTCATTTTGTTTGAACGTTATGTTTTCCTTTATTCCTTTGGGATGTTTCTTTTTTTTTATCAATAACCATATAATTACATTTTTTATCATACAAAAATATTTATTTAGTGTCAGCAATTAACCAATGTCATTTGGTAAATTGTTATCGACGTGCTGAAAATTTAATGTTCGAAACCAGATGTAACAGCTTCAACTACATACCACGCACTACGTAGATGTACATATATAAATACCTGGCTGTTCAGATCTTCAATCAATACAGAAGAGGTAATACAACAACGAACAGTTCTATTCTGTCTTAGAAAATTTCAATACAGGTTTGTCAATTGATAAATTATATCTTGTTTTTAAATAATTCGTCTGAAATGATACAATATTGATCTCACAGATATATTGCATAAAAACAACGACTAGAATGATCGAGAAAATGAAAAACATTATTAGTATTTTTGCAGTTATTCATCAGAATACTTTGGATAAAGATTGCGTAGAAAATGAGAACAAGCTGTTGATGGTTTATGTCATATATATTGTCTTTTGTTTTATTTCTATACAAACATGACACACAGGTATAAGTTTTTACTAAAATATATATGAGAGAATTATATTTCTTACTTTAGTGATTAACAACTTTCCGAAATATCTCCACTTTCATAAATTTGATCTTTAAAACAATACATGGTTTGAGACAAGACAACGCAAAACATTTTTTTTTGTATATCACAGAATTTGAAATCATAAAAAACAAAATGTACATTTTATATTACTGTTCCGTGCAATCGTTTCAACCGATGTAGCTGAACAAAGTGACAGTATTCTCTCTTGGAAAAATTGTCTTTGAGATTCTTTTCTTTTCGTATTTCATATGATTTGATGTTATGTTTGATGATCGTTTATTTATCTCATTAGCATTGCATTTATTTTTTATATATCTATGTCATGTTTAGGGTCAATTAGTCATTGGATAAATGTAATAGGTATTGCATGTTTTAGATTTCAGAAGTGAAGTTGTTAGTTAGCACAAAGATGTATCGAGTATTCATCGTCAGCGCATTTGTCGGTAAGTTAATAATGTTTACTTATAAATTTCGGTGACAAATTTTTCTATTTTCAAGTAACGGAAATCTTTTTTGAAGGGACAAATTAGGATAACAAATACAATAACTCAGAGAATCACATGAACTTAAAACGAAAAAAGACCAACTGGGTCGATAGGGTAAGCGTCAAATGTTATGTATCGTCAAAAAAGTAAATGTATTTCAGTCTTAAATAGCCATTTTTATCTGTACATCAAAGTGGACGTTTGTAAAATCAGTTATTCAGTTATATCTAGGATTTTAGATTATTGTCAGACATGTATAAAACGGGACATTCAATACTGTTCAGACCTTTTGATTTCAGTACAGGAATAATTATAGCAATGAAAATGAATGCAAGTGTTGTAATAGTATTTTCTCAAACGAATGCAATATAAAGATAATGCAAAAAAATACAATCTAATAATTATAATGATGATATTGATAATTTAACTTTCTTGTGTATTTGTAGTGATCTATATTGCTTCGGTACGTATATAAACATTTATTAAAGATAAAAAAACATATGATCCGATTCAACTTTTATAAACAGTTTTGCTTATAAATGAACATCAATGTGTTTTAACATACATCGGTTTTTAAAGGAACACAGCAAACTTTGATGATAATTTGACGGGTATCGATGTGGTATCCTGCAATTCAAAAAAAAGAAAATGAAGATAAGATTTTGTTTTAAAAGAAACATATTAGCGGAACTATAGTACTTCGTATGTTACATGTATGATGATATATGAAAAAGGAAGATGTGGTATGGTTGCAAATGAGACAACTCTCCACAAGACACCAAATGACACAGAAATTAACAACACTAGGTCACCGTAAGGCCTTCAACATGAGCAAAGTCCATACCGCATAGTCACCTTTAACAAAGCCCCGTAATTAAAAATGTCAATTAATTCAAACGAGAAAACTAACGGCCTAGTTTATGAAGAAGAAAAATGAACGAAAAATAAATATGTAACACATCAACAAGCGACAACCACTGAGTTATAGGCTCCTGTTTTTTTGGAAAAGGCACAACCATATAGAATGTGGCGGGGTTCAGTTGAAAAAGGTTTAACTCATCAGATGGTTATAAATAGATATACGTCTCACAAAATCTTTTGAATTCACTTGATAAGTAATACACGAGTTTAATAAACATATGACTAAGAGAGAACTAGAGAAAAAATGTCATATTGATCAAAGGCTGTTGTTTAAATAGTTAATACATTGATCAATGGACATTTTAAGAAACGAACATGTTGTGAATCAAGTCAGTACCAAATCACTGATTGATAAATGATGACATTATCCACAGAGATCAGCAGGGGTATCGAATCAGTGCTAGCTGTTAGAAACCAAACACATTTAATAACATCCTTGATGAGTAAACTGTAGCACGTCCGATTATAAAACAATAAATATCGTATCTTCGAACAAATTTTGTCACCCACTTGATCGATGCAACTTCTTCTATGCATTATGTCACAGAAAATAACATCTAGCATATTTGTCTTCTGGTTACGGAGATAAAAGTGTAAAGGAATATGATGTTAACTATTTTTGTAGACCACCTTGATCATGACTGAATTGTTTGTACTATGTGGTTTTATGATAGAAACCTAATTATTGCTATAATTCCAAAACAAAAAGAATTTGTTATTACATTCAGACATTATTATCTTTTTTTCTTGGGAATTTTATTATGACAATTGTTATACTAGTATCATTTTCAAAATATGTTGAACTTTGTGATTTAGCTAAGATACGTTTTAAAGCTTCAATAGAATTGTTTTTATTCTTAATAAGTCACTTTTAAGAAACTATTTTAACTTTTTGACCTAATGATGTAACTGTATAATCGCTGTAATCGAAGTGAGTTTAATAGGTTATCGGATGATGACAGTTCTTTTGTCGCGAATAGGTAACTGTATTAATGGTAATTTAATGATGAGATTTGTTTTATTGTAATCAGGGGGAAAGTTGGACAATTTTTATTATCGCTATAATGAAACGGTCTTAACTTGTTGAGTTATTGATAATTTTTTTTGTTCATTTCTCTAGTTAAATTTATTTTACTTGGGATTTGATAAAAAAATATCGTTAGAAATAAAATTGAGAATGGAAAGTATTTTTTCAATAAATTTTATATCATAATTTAGACTTTTGCGGCTGATACAAGTGTGAAGATTGTTAATGGTGAAGAGGCCAACATAGAAGATCATCCATGGATGGTTTCACTTCAAGTCAGAGATTATGAAGGCGGCAATTTTACTCATATTTGCGGAGGAGCAATTATTGACAGAAGTTGGGCTCTTACAGCTGCACATTGTGTCAATTATCGTGCTTATGAGTAAGTTATTTTTTTACAGTCAATGTATAGATATTAAATAAAAAAAGGGTTTCACATGCATTTGGAACATAAAATGATTAATCTATCGGAGCTTTAGTGATAATTCGAAGTTTCTAATTGAGTTTCTATTGTTAAGTGTTTGGTATTCTTTGTAATGTTTATTTTTATTTTTGTTTATCGATTAATGATCATTTTTTGTCTTTTTTCCCATCTATTCATATGGCACTTTCGACCATATTCCGACCTTTGATTTTTTACTTTTCTTTTGTTATTTCGTACTTTGTAATCTGTATAATTGATCATGATAAAGATAGTGTACAAATTTGCATTTGATATGAATTAAAGAATTATGGTTTGAATCACAAACGTGTTTTTTTTCTACTTTTAACCTCCAACTTATCCATTTTTGTTTGATACTCTTCTAAATTATTATAACTAAAATGAAAACTTTTAAATAAATAGCTGATTTTTGTTTATTTCTACCAACATAGTCAACTAAGTAATAGAGGTATTTCAATCAAACTTATATCTTTAAAATTAATGAACCATTTCCCCTGAATATGTTTGTCATAGGCTATCGATATCTATGATTTAACAATCATCCAGCCTCACAGAGGCCTGCCAGTAGATATTTAAATAGTTAAGAAAATAATGTTTATACAGTAATGGGTGTGCATGGGAAAGAATAAAACGACAAAAATCCACACTCAGAAAAAGAATGTTGAATCTATCATATCATGGGTCAATCTTTTCCAGTTTTTCTTTGATTTAAGAATAGTCGGTACATAATCATCAATACGTTTCTGTTGCCTAGGTTTGTTTTTTATATAGTTCTTTGCAGAAAAGATTCAGTTACCAATATCACGAATATCATTTAATTACGAAAAGACCGAACTAAGGGAAAGACCATTTAACTTCAAAATGGGGATATGTTTTTTTCCTAAAAAATATTTTTTCATCTTTGATTTATGAAAAAAAACATGGTCAAGCAGATGACAAAAAAAAACAATTTCTGATTCCAGATTTTCCAAATACCTTATAGAATTAAATTTTGAACAGAATAATTTGATTGATAGCGTCCAAAAATAAATTCTGATTCAGACAAAAACATGAAAATCAAATAATTCCTGCCCATACCTTGCAGTTAAAAGGTTGCTTCCTTATGTACATTTTGTGTATATTTTGTATTAGCACAACTATTGAAAGTTGATAATGCAGTGTTTCTAATAATATAACATTGAAGACAAGATAAAAAATTATAATTTACTGAGTGAAAAATTAACCAATTGAAATTGTTTAATCTCAAGTGACGTCCAAAAAAAAAAGAGAACTTTTTAAGTTATTAAAAATGTGTATGTAAAATCATAATCGCGCCCGCATAGAATGTTTGAATATCTAATTAGTTCAAACACAAGGTTAATTCCTGTGCTAGTTTTTCGAATTATTTTATTTATCACTGTTTATATATTAAGAACCTTTAAAGATTCCACAGTGTAAATCTCTATAATAAGTACGACGTGATAAGAAGGCGTTACAGACGAACGTTTTACTTTATATGACCCAGTCAATGATGACCTGAGCACGTAATCAAATTGTCCTGTCCACACAGTTATAAAACAGTAGTGACTATTTGAAAACAGGTAAACCATTAGCATTGATATGACTTCAGGTGTTTTGTGAGTTGATGGCATTAGTTCAACTTATACCTAGTTTTTGGTTGGGTTCGTGTTGCTTAGTCTTTAGTTTTCTATGTTCTTTTTAAGCTATAGCGTTGACAATTTAGTTTAGATCTATGAGTTTGACTTTCCCTTCATCTTTTGCCCCTCCTTTAAATAAAATGAGGTCAATGTCACAGGTATATATCAAGTTCTTAAGTTTGATTTTAACCTATGTTTGCTACTCCACAGCTACCGTATAAATAGCGAGTAACTGTTTTATTAAAATTGTTAGATGCGTCAAGTCTTAACTTTCAAATGTTGGTTGAAATTGTACCAAGTCATTGGATTAGATTTTTCAGAGCTCTGAAGCTTAAAATTAACTGTATGGTGAAATATCACCTTAATCATATATCATATGGACCAAGGGTCTTTTGGTTTAAGATCCATACATTACTATTTTTTATGGCTTAACTATTACTCTAACGCGTGCTCCATTTATTAAAACAGGTGTTTTTTTAAAAATTAAATCAGAAAAAAATAGAATAAAGTTAAGATCCACGTCAATTTCCTCAAAAATGGAATACACAATTAAAAGGTAACAATTAAAAGGTAACAATAATCAAGGAAGATCTTAAACAATGCGTATAATTATTGATATGGTCATAATTGTCAATTAGTCGTCTTGTATTGTCAGTTCGTCCAGTTTTTTGATTCTGCATTCTAAAAGAGGGACGAAAGATACCAGAGGGAAAGTCAAACTCATATATCGAAAGTAAACTGACAACGCCTGGCTAAATATGATAAAGGCAAACAGACAAACAATAGATCACATGATACAACATAGAAAACTAAAGAAAAAGCAACACCAACTCCACCAAATCTATGGTTGATATCAGGTGTTCCGGAAGGGTAAGCAGATCCTGCTCCACATGTGGCACCGTCGTGTTGCTTATGTTATAACAAATCAGGTAAATAGTCTTATTCGGTAGGTCACATTCATGAAAGGGAACGGGATTGTAGTTACGACGTAAGGAACATATCCAATATCATTTGTGAAACGGTTATTCCATAAAGGTCAACCAACTAACTTATGCTTGAACTCATTCGAAATTGATAATACTAAAAATGCTAAGAACCAAAAATTGCAGACGGATATAGAATTTTTACAGCAACACATCCAAGACTCAATTATACCCCTTTATACCTTGTTATATTGCATTTCTTTCGTATCCGCAATTTACTTACGTTTTACTTATGTAACTTTTACACAATTCGAAGAACTAGCAAAATAAGTTCGAATTTGCATTTGGCAGTTAGTGACTTACTGTTCTAGAGTTATGCTTCTTTAAACTTTAGAAATTGCATACATTTTCATTTCTTCACTTTAGCTTAAGTTGTCTCATTCAAGTTTTACGAAACTCATATACAATGCATAGAACGACAAAATATGAATTGAGTTGACAGCTGGATTGTGAGTTATATAACGTTCAAGAATAATTCCACTTCAACTTGGAAAATTGAAAAGCTGGTTTTTTTTTTTTTTTTTTTTATTTTATTCATGTCCTCGGTCTTATTCGTCTTTTGTTTTTACTGAAAAAGTAAGAAACATATATACCAAAGAAACTTGTTACATGACATGCCTGTAAACCACTCCAAATGACTTTCTTCAGACATGTGGCATACCTTGCCATTAATGTTGCAACGCTGGTTTTAGTTTGTTCAACGATGAAATAATGCTGACGTGTCATATACTTTTTATTTTCCATCATAGATCAATGGTCCTTAAATTCGAAATTGAGGACAATATCCTATGTCAATTCGACAATTTAGATATTTTTCTTATGTATAATTTCATGCTTAAACTTAATAAAACTAAAAGCTTTCATATGTCACTAACTTAAACCGGATGTAGATTATTTGTTTCAACGATATACTGCAAAACATATATTTTAAAAATTCTTTTCAAACAGGGGGTACTATACGGGTTAAATTAAGTAATATGGAGCTTTGTACAAAACTCTCGAAAATATACTTTGCTGATGATGAAGATTGTGTAGTAACCTAGCTACTCTGTGTCATTTGGTCTCTTGTGGAGAGCTATCTTTTTTGAAATTATGCTACATCTTCTTTTATATAGTATATTAAAATCTGTTTTCATTATATCGTTACAGTGTGATTTTATTTTTATTTTAGGCCAAAGAATATGAGAGTAGTAGCCGGAAGTTCCTTTTTGAGTCAGATGAAACAGATTATACCCTTGAAAAAATACTATGTGGTATGTGGACAATAAGAAGTATATAATATACCCAACTATTCATTTACATAGGTGTACATGTAATATTACACCCATCCTGCTTTCCTGTTTCACTGTTTATACGTTCGTCAGCTTGGACAACATTAATTCTGTCGTACATTTCTTATGTATTACTGAACAGGATGACTTCATACACGATTATCCCCATATTCATTTTAAATAGTCATTATGACATTAAAAGCTGTTAAAACACTACCAATTTTGATTAATGATTGTCAGTTTATTTGCAGAGTTATCATCAGCGGTATATTCAGAACTGTTCATACAATTCGCTTGTAGTCAATGAATTCCGAAGATTTGTTTACCTGCACGCTTAAACACGCTACTCAATGAACTGCAAAGCTTCTGAACAGATAGAAATTTTATTTTATTTTATATCGGTCAAGCATAAGCTCTCTGGATAACAAGGATCCACATTACAGTTTGCATTCTACAGTAAAAAATTCAATCGGTCTTCAACAAATAAATACGGACCAGAAAACGGTCGTTACCGGACCAATTTAAATGTAAATTAACAATGGACAGTTTATTCTCTGTTAAGATTGATGTCCCTGTAATAAAACATGATCGCGATTCGCTTATTATAAAATTATTTTTTATTCATATCTTCCTGTTTGCCGTTAATTTGAATATATACGTTTGCGTCAATAGTACAAAACAGATTGTAACAGAATGTAAAGAGTCTTCTGATTGCTTGACGTCGTTGTTTATTAGCCCATAGACATAATTTTGGCATGTGACAGTGACGTCATCAACGTTTTTCATGATTTACTCCGGTATAAAATGGAATTAAGAATTAAATTATAAGAAATGACTGTAATATTTTGTTCTGCCTATTCGAAATAACATACGCGCGTTATTAAAGTGTGCACCACATTTTTTATATTATTTCTTCATAGACAGAAAAAATATTACAGTCATGCCTTAAATAACTTCTTCTTTTTTTTTAATTATACATACATGTACTTTATTAAAACTTTCACATTTGTTGGTTTGATACAGAAAGTACCGGTACCTTAAGTAACGTAAATAACTTAAATATTTTGGCAGCTTGGCATAAGTGGTTTATTAAGTTTTTATGCTATTTGAATTCAATACTTTACACGGTAGTTTTCATGATTTAGGAGAAATGCTGAAACAAATCAGTCAGTTAAAACAAAATTTTTGTCTGTGGCACATATATTTTTATCGTTGATTTGCAACATATTTGAATTGTAACAAAAGTAGAGTATTTAAGGTTTTCCGTGACACTATATATTTTATTCCTTTCCTTCACTTTATCTCTTTGCACTTAGAGATAACTACGTGATCATCTAATACTGATTATTTGAATGAAAAATGGGTCATTGTATATATATATTATCTTTTCAGAATTTCATATCCATTTAGAATCTCACATACTGTTTCAACGTAATTAAAGTACTAGGAAAAAAATGTCGTCATCGAATAGGCACATCAAAATATATTCAACAGAATTTTGCAGAAATAGATAGTGAATGTAGTATTGTAATTGAAATTGTTGTAGAGACGATTATGCTCAGCACATTGGTAGATACAGAGAAATTTACTCAGTACACACTACACAAGTTATTTCAAGAATACATGTATAATAACACAAAGGAAAATTACTCTATCTATGGAAAGTAATTTCAATAGCCCTTAGGTTTATCGTCTTTGGGATTATTTAGTCAAATAACTGAACGTCCAGTTTAAGTGGAATTATTTAGTCAAATAACTGTATGTCCAGTTTAAGTCAATATCAATATTTTAACCTCCAAGCATTTTACGTGGATATTTAGAACTAAACATTTAAGTGGTTCCAACGTCGAAAGATTCTTTTATCGATCAAGTTTTATTAATCTATTAGTTGCTATTCCATATATTATTGAATACACCTAAAATAACGTGACGTCAAAGGATATCATAATATTCTTATTATGATAGAATTCCGCTTTCAAAAGTCATTACATTTTACCAGCAAATTCATAGTACGACTTTATACTCAGTTTAAAAACTTTAGTTCTTCTCGGAAGAAAACAATCACGATTTGTTTTTCTTTAGTTTTATTTTGTACAAACGTCAATCATATCATTTGCATATACTAATTTTACAATGAACTAAATTGTGCTCATTATGTTTCAGCACGAAAAATATAATACATTGGAAGGCGGTATCGAACCTGACCTTATGTTACTACAGCTCAAGACGCCGCTTAAATTTGGGTCTACCGTTAATAAAATCGACCTGGACAAGGATACAGGGAAAAATTATACTGGTGAACTGTGCACAATATCTGGATGGGGAACTACAAATGCTACTAAAAGTGGTAAGATTTAACATCAATTATTTATAGAAATTACAGGTAAAAGATACAAAAGGGATATTACAACTCATAAGTCTAACACAAAAGGACAACGCCATGGACAAAAAAAACTAAAAAAGACGAAAAGACAGACTGTACTAGTATAAAATAGCAGCACAACTAATTTTTAATCAGATACCTTGACTTTCTAATTTGTCTTTTCTTTTCTCGAGTACGTTACACAACAGGATTAGAAGATTAAGAGAACACATTTAGGATTTTCAAGGTTTGAATTATGATAAAAATAGTGTAAGTAAATGGATTTAATGAGAAAAACTTAAAAAAGTTTAAAAAAAAACCAAAATGACTTGGGATTAAATACCTAAACGAAAAAAATGCATAAAATACAATAAATACGATACGAGGTAAACTCAAATAACAGATGTCTTTGAATGATTACTAAAATAATTGTACAAATGATTCATCATCAAAAAGTACAACTAAAGCCCCATACTAGCTGGTTAACTTTTTTGGTCCTTTTGGAGTAAAGTTCTTTGCACGCAAGAAATTTAAATGTATTTTTTTACAATGACAATGCAATTATGAAAATTTGTGATTAAATTACCAAAAACTGATATGAAATAAACTATTATACTTTGGCATGTAATTGACCCAGGTCATTTCACATCCTTTCATCTCGTATCCCGGTTATATTTGCTGTTTGCTGTTTAACTGATAGATATATATCAAATGACTTAGTTAAATATTTTAAAATGAAGCTAGAAACATCCTTAAAAGATAGGACTGACACCGTCATTTTAGCTGGTTGTTAACATTCAAGATTTTTAACTGGTCTAATAATTCTTTTTTTGTGAAAACGAATTTGTTTAAATGCCATGACAATAAGTTCATGAAGTTGTGATATCAGTTTGCAATTATGGTCGTCTTTTGCTTTTCTAACTAAACTGATAGTTTACATGTTTAACTTTAATATTTAGTCTATCGACGCCTGCGTTCTATGTTGGAAGGTCCCAAATTTTGTTATATTCGGCCAATTTTGTCAAATATCTCTTATATATCTAGAATGTAAAAATACGAATTTCGGGGTTTTTTTTCCAGCGATCTTGAAAGTTTTCTCTTTGTTCTGAATTGTATTTTCGATGTCTAATCTTGTTTCTTATCAAGTTGTTCCTAAATAGTTTTTTTATCATTTGGTCTTACTGTAATATTTCTATTAGGTATATATCTATTTACAATACTTTACAATGGTTTGACAAATTACATCAATATAATTTGTATTATTTGAATTAAAAACAACATCATCCCAGTCAGTACCGATCACTGGTTGTTCAGACCGTCATAATCTGTACGCTAAAAATCACGAATTTGCCTTTTTAACGAGTGTTGTTTTAAAGTATTTAATGAAATTTCGACTGAAAAAAAACATCATCCCAGTCAGTACCGATCAACTGGCTGTTAAGACCGTTATAATCTACAGGCTTAAAATCATGAATTTGTCATTTAAACGAGTGATGTTTTAAAGTTTTAAATGTAATTTCGATTAAACCGACGGGATAATAATGACTGCATGTCGGCGGAAGAAGAAATTCTGATTCAATACATTTTTGCGATTATTCAAACATAATTCAATACAAGTGTAAGTTTTGTAAGAGGGACAGTCAAGTAAAGTAAAGTAGACTCCCAAACATCATTTTCTAAAGATAAACGATTCAGTAACTTTTATTAAGAGTTATTTGTTTTTGACATCATATCCTAATTAAAATCACCAAAAGGAAACTTAGCAAATACAACTAAGTGCTTTATTTACTGACTCACTAAATAAGACTCATATATGAGAGTTTGAGTTTAGAGGCCGGCATAAGACACCAACTAAAAAAATGTTACTACAAATCCTCACTTCAACCCAAAATAATTCAAGATTGCTTACAAATATTTCATGCCGTACAATTAAATGTAGACTATTTTTCACAAAAATGGTCACACCGCCACCATGTTTATTTTTATCTACTCTTGCCGATTTATGAATTCATTTAATTGACTTTGGACATCATAAATTGACTTGTCGAGATGACACTTTGTTATAATGTTATACTCTGATTCGTAACCTCAAACGGATATGAAGTATTTATAAAATGAAAAAAATCACTTGTTTCATAACGAATAGCTCGTAAGAATGTGCAACTTACCTAATTTTATTAAAACGAAATTAAATTTTCAAAAAACATTTCAAAAATACAAGCATCCAAATGGAGGGGAGGTTTACCTACACTAAACTACACTTTACTGAATAGTATTAAACGAGCTTCGAATGACAATATATCTGAACTTACTTTAACAAGGAGACCATGTGTGCTTTAAAAATCCAGTGCTATTTCCATCCCAAATATCATATTCAATATATTTAAGCAATGCGAAAAATATTCACCAATCTAAAATATCCTATATTTAACATACAAACCTGTGTTTTGATATAAACAGCAATATATGACCGCTATGCAGACACACACTCGCGTGTGACTGTTTACATAATAGAAACACGTGTATGGTCAACTTTGATAAATACATCCATACTCATGTCGTTTATTGTTAATGAGGTCTAACTACGGAATTAAACTACACCCATTACTGTATACTATTTCCCAATCCTTTTAATAACTTAGGATTTTGCTCAATTACCAAAATAGATGTTCTAAGGTTTCAATTTCTCTATAACAAAATGTACAATTTGGATTATTATAAATCTTAATTTTATGAAAACAAACTGTTTGTAGCTAAGATTCGATGATTGGATATATACTGCAGCCATTGTAATTTAGTATTTTTTGTGAAAACAAATGGCAGTTCATATTTTTTCCTCCAATGATTTTGACCAAAGCCAAAAATGCAATCCATCTTCATTTATTATTGGGAACACTAATATTTTTATTTAAAATTGCATACATGTCTTTAGATCATTTGGAACATCTAACAAGTCTTATAGTAGCAGATAGAGTTAAATGTAGTTCCAATGTGTATTTTTTTTCCACAAATGATTTTGCTACTTGATGTTCAGAAGATATAATATTATTATATATTATGGAATTTATCTGATATATTTCTTTTAATTTGTTAAAAAAGAAAAGTATTTATACTTATATTGTCACACCATATTAGACTAGCAAGAAAGCATTCCCAACTGTCACATTCATCTTTTATCTCTGAGAAGTTGTCATGCTTTCGGAATTTTAAACTTGACATAAGTTTCAATTAACTAGTGAAAAGTAAGAAACACATTTAAATTGTCTAGTATTAGATTCTGTTTTAATACTTAATGTTGGAAGACATTTAGGTGACATCCAGTAATAGTGGAACAATTTTTTAGTTATTTGTGTGTAAATATCATGTGCAAAAACGAATTACCTACGGATGTAAATAATAACATGTGTATATGCTAGTAGTCTGTTGTTTTTATGTACTATTGTCATTTTCTTTATTTTCTTTTGTTACATCTTCTGACATCGGACTCGGACATCTCTTAAACTGAATTTTAATGTTTGTATTGTTATGCGTTTTCTTTTCTATATTGGCTAGAGGTATAGTGGGAGGGTTGAGATTTCATAAACATGTTTAACCCCGCCGCAATTTAGCGCCTGTTCCAAGTCAGGAGCCTCTGGCTTTTGTTAGTCTTGTATGATCTTTAATTTTAGTTTCTTGTGTATAATTCGGAGTTTAGTATGACGTCCATTATGTGCTAGTATACATTGTTTTAAGGGGCCAGCTGAAGGACGCCTACGGGTGTGGGAGTTTCACGCTACATTGAAGACCCATTGGTGGCCTTCGGCTGTTGTCTGCTTAATGGTCGGGTTGTTGTCGCTTTGACACATCCCCTATTTCCTTGCTCAATTTTATGTTTGCAATCTACAAGCAAACCGGAAATATGAGTATTTTTTAAAGTTAGACCACATACAAAGGAAACGTATATTTTCTTGAAAAAAGTAAAATCACAAAAGTACTGAACTCAGAGGAAAATCAATTTGGAAAGTCCATAATCACATGGCAAAATCAAATAACAAAACATATCAAAAACGAATGGACAAGAACTGTCATATTCCTGACTTGGTCCAATATTACAAGATGATATCATCGTATGACCATGATCAATTTTAAAATAGCAATAAAGTGACGTGATTTTAAAAACATCTTTGTAAAAGTTTAACTCTAACGTCTCCTTGAGAAACTTATCATTTTAAGGATATTTACAACATGATTAATTTGGTCTATTTAATAATTTTGATTATAGGGTCGAATTATCCAGATCGTCTGCAAGTATTGTCAATGCCTGTTGTTTCTAAAGACTACTGTCTGGCTTCCTGGTCTTTTTCACCAACGTTTTTGAAGAACATCATATGTCTTCAGGATGGGAAAAAGGATTCTTGTAATGTAACTATATTTCATTAGCCCACATAATAAATTCAAAGTTGTTAACTCGTTTCGGTAAATTTCCCATTGGTTAGGTAATTTCCAGATAAAGGATATTTGATGATCAATACAATAAGCTGTATTTGCTTTCAAAATATCTTTCGAAGATGTCTGACAATATTTAAATTATTGTGTACACGTATTATTACTCGTAATTAACTTATATCTAGACGTTTTATATATATATGTTACAAACACTTCATATACATCGTAGAATATCGACACCACGTTTCTCGGTTCAAATTTTAAATCTGTTGATATATAAACGAGAGACTAGATATACCAAAGAGACGTTCAAATTCATAAGTCAGACAACGCTACGGCAAAAAGGATACAAACATCGAAAGACAAACATTAGACTATAAAACGCAACATAGTAAACTCACGACTAATAAACGCGAACTCCTTACAGCGGGTTTGGTCGGATGTTTCAAGAAATGTAAGATCTTGTTACACATATGTCACTTTCGTGTTATTCGTGAAAGTAGAAACACTTCAATAAGTCTCATTCGGAAGGTGAAAGGGATTGTGGGATTATGATAACGACGAATGGAGTTCATCCGTCGTAATTTGTGAAACAGATGTTCCGTTATTGTCAGCCAAGTCGTGATGGTGTCTGAAACATGGTAGAAGGGATTATTTCTATTACACAACTTCGAACTCTTGGTTTCTTAGATTCTTTGTGAGAACTTATCCTACATCAAGTAAGTCATGATATGAAACGCAATCCTGTGAACATTGTTATATAAAACATAGTTATTAAGATTCATTGAATCAATTTGTATGAACATACATGATTGAAGCCAAACAATACTATTGAACAATTAAATCTATTTGATTGACCACCAATAAACTATTGCAATTTCTTACTACAAACTTAAAGGTTAAATCGGAAATCTCTAATTTCGCATGATTCACTCTAGTAGCAATTAGTCGTAATGAATCTGATTTATTTGCAATACAAAGAATGTTTTGGTTAAGGCCAAGGTACGTAGTAGCATTGACAATACTAATGTTTTGTGGGGTTTTCATTTTGATGTTACCTCTTGGTTGCAATACAAAGAATGTTTTTGTTAAGGCCAAGGTACGTAGTCGCATTGACAATACTAATGTTTTGTGGGGTTTTCATTTTGATGTTACCTCTTGGTTGCAATACAAAGAATGTTTTAGTTAAGGCCAAGGTACGTAGTCGCATTGACAATCCTAATATTTTGTGGGGTTTTCATTTTGATGTTACCTCTTGGTTGCAATACAAAGAATGTTTTAGTTAAGGCCAAGGTACGTAGTCGCATTGACAATACTAATGTTTTGTGGGGTTTTCATTTTGATGTTACCTCTTGGTTGCAATACAAAGAATGTTTTGGTTAAGGCCAAGGTACGTAGTCGCATTGACAATACTAATGTTTTGTGGGGTTTTCATTTTGATGTTACCTCTTGGTTGCAATACAAAGAATGTTTTAGTTAAGGCCAAGGTACGTAGTCGCATTGACAATACTAATGTTTTGTGGGGTTTTCATTTTGATGTTACCTCTTGGTTGCAATACAAAGAATGTTTTAGTTAAGGCCAAGGTACGTAGTCGCATTGACAATACTAATGTTTTGTGGGGTTTTCATTTTGATGTTACCTCTTGGTTGCAATACAAAGAATGTTTTAGTTAAGGCCAAGGTACGTAGTTGCATTCACAATACTAATGTTTTGTGGGGTTTTGATTTTGATGTTACCTCTTGGTTTGGTGTATCATTACATGCAATGATGTAACAGAAAACGATTTATTTGTTTATTATTATTATTTGAAAGGTTAAAACAATATAATATATTAACACATTTTAGCTTGTTTTCACACAAATATCAATTGTCCTATTTTACTTCAAGCTCCAATACGGTTCCTGTTAAAGTTTTTTTTATGTTGTTCACATCTGCTTTATAATCTATAATCGGTTTTATTTTTTTAAAGAATGATTCTGAAAACAACCAAAACGCGATGTCAGGTATATGTCTATGCAATCGGAAACCCGGTTAAAATAGAACAAAAGAATCGAAGCTTTTTGTTAGAGAAGGCGATAAATGCTTACTGTAATGTTTACTATAGTGACAAAAAATTTTAAAGTTACTAGAAACAAACAAAATTACAATTTTCTTCTCAATTACGAAGAGTTTTATTTAAAAAAAAACACCATTTGCATAAGTTTTCAATTTATCTAGTACATAGTTAAGCAGAACAATTAGATATCAAGTCGACGACATGGGTATCTTTCAAGTTGGATGTAGAAAATGCATAACCTTCGATTTTAAAAAACAAAATACCACGGACGGAAAACATACCAATCTATTAGTTCAGTAATTTTCGTGTCTGACCTTCCATTATGTGACTCAAAAAAAAAATTCCAAATAATGGGTAACAATTGTATCGAAAAGAGAAAATCGAGTGCACTTTTTTATGTTAGGGCGTGTTTGAGTTGAATATTTTGTCTTGATATCGTACAAAGCAAGAATATTTCATCAATCGTCTCGCTTCAGATTCTATCATTTTTATATATCAAAGCTACAGATTGACTTTATAACATAACAAAATCACAGTACTAAAAGATGAAATATATGGGTCAAGTGAAATACCTATCTTATGAATCACAAAAACAGAGTAGGTGTGTTCGATTAGCTATTTTTTTTACTGAAAGTACTTGACGACAGTCTTTCAAGTTGGATGATGAAAATGCATATCTTCGAACAAATCTATTTTTTTTGTGTGTGATAACTTGGGTTTATTGTCTTCAACCACTAAAAAATTCTAGTCTGCCCCTCCACGAAATATTTAATTAATTTTTTTTTTAAATGTTTATGAATTTTCGAAAATTCCACCTGACAACCGATCAGACAATAGTTTTAAGTTGAATCAATGCAGACAAGATCATTAACTGATGCGTATTAGCTAGTTGATACATTTGTCTTTTAAATTACAACTGACATAAGGACCGTAATGGTGCAATGTGGATAAATTTATCGGTTTCAAAGAGTAAACGATTGTGAAAATGTACTGGCGTAATGGGGAGATAATTTTGACGAATTAGAATCCTGACTGTATGCAATGTTAACCAACAAAAATATAAAATTCATTTCGAGATTTGTACAGGACAAATCATGTCTCAATATAACAAAGATAACCACGGATTGCATTGCAATACTTTTGATAAAAAAAGTAGGGCGTATGATATCAGTAAACACTCAAGAATTTGGCTTTGTATACTTATATTGTATTTATTTTAAGATATTTTGTTTATTTAGAGAGATAGTGGTGGGCCTTTGGTTTGCAGTAAAAAGCTTGTAGGAGTATTATCGTTTGGTGCTTTTACAATTTGCGATGGAAGGGTTCCAAGTGTTCATATCAGAGTTTCTGCTTATACAGACTGGATTGAAGAAAAACTGAAAAATAAAATAAGAAGAATAACAAAGACAAGAAAGGCAAGAACAATAAAAATAATAACAAAGGAAAGAAAAATAACAAAGACAAGAAAAACAACAAAGAGAAGAAAAATAACAAAAATTGAATTTTACACTTGAATGAGGCGAATAAAGAATGTTATGAAATCGTTATTTGTTTATTGTTGGCCTGATTAACTCCAAATCTTAATTCTCACAAGTATGCCAAAATGGTTTTTTAATTAGCATTAGTAAAGCTTTGTCATGTCAAGTACTACAGTTAAAATTTTAAATAACATTTCATTGATTAATAGATAATAACCACACTAGAAATCAACCAATCAAATTATCGCTCCTTTTTTTCTAATACAGGCTTACCTGAAGTTCCAAATTAATTCATAGAATGTAGAATATATATAAAAAGGATGGTTAATTATTCACCCAAAATTTTTCTTTTTTGCTATGAAATGCAGGGTAAATTCCTAAAACTGTTAAAATTAACGGAATATTTGTTTTAACTCCCTTTTCGAATGATTCCTGTGACGTACTGTGTGTCCTGTGTGTATCACATCTTTAAGGTCAATAGGGCTAAAATTGAGACCATAAGGCAGCTGTAAATAGATGTCTTTTATACCGTCAACAGACAGTTATGATATTCATATTTAACGTCATTAATTGACAATTCTGAAATACATACTCAAAGTGATTACATTTTGATATCAATATACTGTGTTTTGTCTAAGTTTGATTTGTTAGGTCGGATTTATCTTTCAATATGATCATGAGAACGCCAGACTAGCTATGAGTATCCGACATTAGTTGTACAATACATACCATAAACATAAGTTTATATGTTTGGGATACCAAAGACAAGTTTATTGGGTTGAAAAAGAGTTGAATCATCTATAAAAAAGAAGATGTGGTATGATTTCCAATTAAACAACTCTCCACAAGTAACAAGACTTAACAATTAAGATCATCGTACAGCCTTCAACAATAAACAAAGCCAATACTGCATAGTCAGTTATTAAAGGCCTTAAAATAACAATGTAAAACATAACCCAAATAATCCAGTCGTTATATTACGATCACTATAGCTACGATCACTCCATTAACGCCTGAATGCACTTAGATTTAAAACGCGTCAATCGGAAATTTAAAAAACGAGTTGCATCATGGGATCAATATATCTTGACGTATGGCGCGAAATAGAGGAAGAGTTTAAATTGTTTGTAAACATGTGCAATGGAGCAAGAAACGTGTTTTCATTGTACACACGTGTTTGATCTGAAGAGTTTAACGAAGGAATGCAGAAGGAATATTCATAAGATTCACGTTGAAATCAATATATTAGAAACTTTGAAGTCAGTTTACCTGTTTACGGTGATGTTGAACTGCATGATTTCAGTGGTTTAGAACTGTAAGTGCTATAATGTTATACAGTGTATATATAGGAGTCAGAATAAACTTTTACTTTACCAGACTCTTTGAAAAATGTAGCATCTACAAAATTTTCATCGCTGAATCCAAAAAACACAATTGTAGTAATGCCATGGATCAAATCATGTTCACTTGCACAGGAAAAACAATCTCCAACCAAGAAAATATCGAGGGATATACACACCACATGGAAAGAAACCATTGGCAGCATCATGTGAAACTCCAAAAGCAAGAAGAAAGATATTTAATTTCAACAAAACCCCACGACAGACCCCTAAATCTACTAGAACATCTCCTGTCAGTCCAGATCCAAAAGTGAAGGTAAGTCATTTTATAATAAGATAGAAACACATTCTACATGATATTAAAGTTAATGTGTTATCATACAGTAAAATGTGTACTTTTTAAGTTTAATTCAGTGCCACACTTTTGTGCACATGCAATATGGACATACATTTAAGATTTAATTTGTATAGTGAGACAATTTTCTAACATAATTTTATTGCTACTGAGTCTACTTATCCATTTGTTATCTGGACATGAAAATAATCACAGCAGGAATAGACTTTTTAAATCAACTGTTAATTGATCCTATCTTCTTTATGTGTGAATTTGACATCTTATCTGTGGATGTTTAAATATTGACACTTACATTGTATGTGTTATATGTCTCTTAGATCCTTTAATGTAGACTACATGTACATGTTGATTGAAATAGTATGAATATTTTTATTGTTTTTTAATTCCTATGTGCAATATGTCTCTTTGATCCTTTAAGGTAAACTACATGTACATATTGATTAGAATAGTATTAATATTTTAAGTTTATTGGCTTTTAATTTCTAAAAATCAAAAAATTATAACAGGTGAAATCTTCTGACCAGGAAAATAATAACCCTCTAAATATGTTTTTGTAGAATAAATAGATATAGATGTTAAAGGTCAAGACTGTTGGTATCAATTTATGAAACTGTCTTTTATGTGACTATCTTCAACATTTTGTTTTATATCAAACAATATTTATTTTAACTAAATATTTGAATGTTGTAATTCTTTTCCATTTTCTTGTCCATTACAACTAACACTCGCATACACATGTATTTATCACTTTAGAAACATATAAGTTTGCCTTCATGGTGCCCTAAATTCATCAAGCTTCTGGATTTGCCCCTGTACATGTACATGCAAATTACTCCCTTCTTTGTATACATGTTGGTATTGTCTTCACAGGTACATCTGGGATTTAAAGGAAGTTCAAGAAAAACTACATTGAAAGATTCAAGCAAACTGGCTTGCGGAGAAATTGTGCTCAAGCAGTACAAAACAGCAATTAACCATTTACTCCAGATTTAGGACTTAGGATTTAAAGATGGATATATTTCAAATAACCAAAACCAAGATGAACCATGAGCTGCAACAAATATGTCAAGCAAAGCAGAGTGTGTTAAGAACAAAGAATCTAGAGAAATTTAAATGAGAGAGAGCTTACAATGAACTCAAAGAAACATGTTACTATGTAACAGAGTTGATGTTGTTGATTGCGGGAAATAAGAATAAACAGATTCCAAGAATTGTATTCAGCATAGCCATATTGTTTTTCAACAGAAATACACATACATTGTATGGGTGCAAAACAAGCCATTGATAGTATTCTGATGTTCGATCAGGGGTCACATTCGCACCACGGTAAATACGTCTTTTCATGATAACATATGCATGTACAATCTAGGAAGTGTGGAACAAGAAATGTGTTGTGTTACAGATCTGGAGGAGGTTTGTCACACAAAGAAATAATTTCAAGATGTACATGTATATTGATTAAAAAGATGTGGTATGATTGTCAAGAGACAGTTCTCCACAAGACCAAAGGACATAGGAGTTAAAAACTATATACATGGTACAGGTTACTGTATGAGCTTTAACAATAAGCAAATTCATACTTCAAAGTCAACTATAAAAGGCCTGAATATATGAGAAATGTAAAAATAGTTTAAATAAGAAACTTGTGCATTGATGATATACCGGTATGTAAAGAAAAACGAGTTTCTGTCAATCAGTATTTATACTGATCGTTGAATTGTTTCAATTTAAATATTTGATATGTTTTGTTTTTCAGATTTACACTACATTTAACTGTGCAGGTTTGTGCAGCTCATACAAATCTATCATCAGACATGTACACCAGATATGCCAAAACTTTGACCAGCCGGTTGGGAATTAGACTAATAGAGTAGCCAGTCATTACACCAAAAAATTGAAAGAAACTGCACATTTAGGTAATTAAAATGTCTTCAAATTCTTGGCCTTTAGTTGAAATGCACAATTTATTTGATAGAAATTTATTTACATATAAAAAAAGAAGATGTGGTATGAATGCAAATGAGACGTAACTCTTCACAAGAGACCAAATGACACAGAAATTAAAATGCTATATAACCTGATGTTAAAACACATGGACTTGTAGAAACCGTTAAGTAAAGAAAATAAGCAAGACAAAAAGAAGTAATGACAGTCAAGTTATTAGTTTTGATACAAGCTGCACTCTTAATCAATATTCTTTGATAATTTAATTTTTTTTTCGTACAATTTGATTTTAACAGATCTAGATACACCTGATCGTACATCAGCAGAAGTCTTTACAGAGTCTCCTTACACCACCTTTATGGCGACAGAAACAGAGGACATATCTTCATGAACAACTTAAACATCATGACAAAAGCTAGACACAAAACAGAAGACACGTCTAACAAAATGCATAATCTTGTCCATGCTTTAGCTGTTCAAAACTGAAATTCTGCACATGACCTGGAGGACTGTGTACCTCAGGCTGACATCTTAACTATACCAAATGAAGTTTTCCTACCAAGTAAAGAGGACTACATTCAACTAAACTAGGAACACAACATTTTAATACAAAGGGTTCTTGTTGGAAACATAAAGAGTTGAAAGATTGCAAGGAACGCGTTGTTTATCATATACCGGATCAGTTTTCAAAAGAATTCGGGGAAAAAGTTGCTTGGTAAGTCCATGTATTTGTTTTATTTTTCTGATAAATGTGTAAAGTACTTTAAACCAGTCTTAATTCGAACAGATGTTCAGTTTATCAGTATTAGGAGGCTGAGCTACTACTAAGTATTTTTCATATTTAACAGAAAGGAAGTTGTTGCTGCTGAAGTTATATATATTATAACTATGAGATAATTTAAAGATAAATAAGCTTAATGGTTACAATCAATTCAAGTTTAATTTAAAATACTGTCTCCTTTAAACAGGAAAAACATTAAAAAAAAAGGTAAACTCATGTTTTTATTATGTGTATTTTTTAGTGCATAGTTGATAATGAATGATAATAACATTTTTCAGATACCACTTGGCATTTTGAGAAAGACGAAAATTAAACTGAAGAAATGATAGAAATTATAGAACATCTACAACAGTATACGCCTAATGCTACGATAAGATGATGCCAATTTGATGGGAGGTGATGAACTCTCTGTTGAAAGAGGGGAAGGAGCACAGAGAGCAAGGGCTGATGGGATTTCACAAGAAGATCGCCTAGAAGGTTTTATTTGGAAAAGCGAAGACTGACATGCCCATGTCATATAAATTGCAGGTGAGAAAAGTATTTTATAGTAGCATTTAAACTTATACTAAATTGCACTTATTTTAATAATCCAACTCAAAGTAATTTATTGTTCAAATAACAGAACTAATTTTTTCATTGTATAGATAAAGATGGCCAAGTTGTATATGACTGCCAAAGAGACAACAAGTATAAATAAACAATTATAAGTGATTTTTTTCCATAAAAACTTTTAGCATCTGAATGCATGTACAATACCGTGCAATTATTTGTTTAACTTGTTCAATGACATTTGATATCACCTGAAACCAATGAATAGGAAAATTTAATTGATAAATGGTACCCATTCTGATTCAATTAAAGTTATATTGTGAAACATCCTTTCAAAGCTACTTTTTATACCACTAACTGTTCACATTTTACCTGTAGGACATATTCAACCAGCTGCTTTAAAGGCACTTCCTCACCAGAAAGGTGAACCTTATTTCAGTTACGGAACCTTTTTGACCACAATGGTGTTAAGTCTGAGGTATGTATTAGTATATGTATATAGATAAGGAAACATCACAGACACAAATTTTACGTTTAAAGTTATCAAAGTAGAGTTCACTAGTGATCTTTGCGAAAATTGGAGTTAACAAACACTTTTATGATAAATATTTTTTATGAGAACAAATATTTGTTAAATTTAGGAATTAAACTATGCTTAAAAAAAGGTTAGTGGTATCCATCCGTAATTCAAAATCAGTACATGCACAGCCCCTCTCCCTCTATTGCTGTTCTTAATCTCAAAGTCATATATATATTTCTTACTTTGACCAAAGTTGATGATCAGAGGACTGGTATCTAAACATGTACGGTGAAAGCAATATAACCGTTTACATAAATAATTAATCTACATCACACACTGATATCTGATTTAATTGGAATAAGAAAAGCAATAATATGTTCTTAAAGACTTTTGGTTTGATATGTACCATTATTGTATTGCAGGTAAACAATGCTGTAAATAGTTGTCGGGACTTCCTGCGTTTTGTGACACAAGGGTATATCATCCTTCCTTGAATATGCTAAATATGCACTCAGTGAATGATATTGAAGAGAGCCTGAGTACTTAAACAAAGGAAGAGAATCGAAGAACTTTTATTGAAAATGTATCCAAAAATATAGTTTCAAAATTCCTTCAAAAGAGATGCCATCCTTAAAGCATCTTATCACATTATTATTTATAGACCATGTGGTGTTTCGTGCAAGTGTTGTTGACATAATTTTAAAGTACATTTAGGGTATATTCCTTTCATAACACAGTTTAGTTTGAATTACATACTATTGTTGTTATAGTGCTGTATGTGTCTATGTGTGTACAAAAATGTACTTATCAGCTAAGAACTATGTTTTATTAGTGCTTGTGTTTAATATATCAAATAGAAAATTTTATTGATGGATTGAAATATCAAAATTACCCCTCATCTTTTCAAAATACCTATTCCTCAGAAAGACAACTCTTCGATAGGGGAAGTAACTATTGTAAATAACTAAAGATTTGTGTGGTAGAATTCACTTTAAATTGGAGGAAATCTGTTAATTTTTCTTTCTGACTTAGTAAAAATTAAACAAGTAATAAGAAATTGAGTAAATTAATATATTGTTTGTACAAATGTTTACTGCTTGATTATTGTTTGAAAAATAAATACTGTGTATTGATAACAACTTGCATTGTTTCCTTTACTTAGTGTTCTTTATGTGCAAAAACCGTACGACGTATGTTTACTTTGGAACTTGATTGCATTGATTGTTGGATTAAAGTCAATGACAATTTTTCATGCATGCCTTTGAAATTTAAAAAGGTTAAGCAGTGATCAAAACCAAAACCAAAAACTCCTTGAAAATAACTGGAACTACTCACAATCACTATACAAGAAATAGGAATATTTGATTTCCCATCCTGCCACCAAAGTCTTATACTGACTGTCTGATTATTTGGATACATCGATACCTTGTTATCGAATTCCGAAACTTGTCTTTCAGTGGCTGCTGTCTTTTATATCGTTTGTTGTTTTTGTTTCTAATAATTGATGACTCAATATTTACGCATTAATTTAACTAATTGCTGGCCATGGAGGAAAGAGCAGGCCATAATATTAACTTATGGTTGCATGCCCAGAGACAAAACTGACACATTAGAAACAAGTGATAAAAAAATGACAATAGAACTAATTAAAATCATGTATATATGAACATGTTAAACCATGACACATGCCATATGTACATGTACATGTTAGTTGTACTAAGTCAGGAGCCTGAAAATTCAGTGTGGGTAGTTGTTGTGTACCACATTTGTTTTTTGTTTTTTATTGCTTTTTAAATCATGGATTTAATGAAATGATAAATTAGGTAATTAGTTTTCTTGTTTGATTTTACATATGCCTCTGAAGTCTTTAAAAATCTGCTTGTCATAGACTTTGCTCATTGTTGAAGGTCTAACAGTTGCTAAATACCTTTGTGTCACATGTTCTCTGGTACCAGGAAGAGAGTAGTCTCATTGGCAATCATACCACATTTTATCAGTAAACTAGCAAACAACAAAAAGAAACTACACTGCACAGGTCAAAGCTTGTCTTTTTTGAATTGAAGCCCTTTAATGGAACTTATATTTAGTAATTTCTGTTGTCGGATAATTGCAGCACTTCTAGTGACGTTTACTTTAACACCAATTTAATGAGTGATGTGATTCTTCTACATATCCAATCCATCTGATTTGGGGAAAATGAGAAAATGAAACTTGAAACAAAATCCTCAATGAAGGACGCTGAATTTATTATTGAAGCAATTTTTGATCGCTGACACATTTACCAATTTGCAGATCCCGTGTAAACAACATCATTCCAACTATACAAATATTAAACACTTTTAGTTTGACACTATGTTGCAGTGATGGGTGTCTAGAGCACAAAAGTAATATAATTTGTGGACTGTTTCTTCACTAACGTTGCATGCATAGTTGTTTCATGTTTTCAATAAGATGAATAATTCAATAACTATTGTCTGAACAATGTCGATCTCTTTTATTGCTCAAATCATCACTTCGTAAATTTTATTGTCGCCATCACGAGTTGGTTGACTGTAATAGAATGTTCGTTATACAGATGATATTATATACTGTCCTTATGTCATTATTACAATATCGTTTCCTTTGCACGAATGTGATCTACCGAATTAGACTATTTACCGGCTTTGTAATAACATAAGCAACACGAAGGAAGCCACATGTAAAGCAGGATATGCTTACCCTTCAAAAAACATATGAAATCACCCCCAGATTTGGTGGGGGTAGTTTTGTTGTTTTATCTTTTTATCCATTTATGTATATTCCATCTGCTTTGCATAATAATATTCCATACTCATGTAGGCTTGAGTATATTATTATGCAAAGCAGATGGAATATACATAAATGGACCATTGCAATGTTTGTTTATTGATATCTCTAACTGGTTTTTCTATTATAATGCGACGAAACACCTGATGTAGTGTTCATGTGAATATGTTTGGCTTTTTGTCGTCTTTCGGGGTTTTTTTTACTTGGCGTTGTCAATTTATCTTGACTTTCAATTCCGGTTTTTCTTTGAGTAAAGGTATGATTAATTCAAATACCAATTGCGAAGTCTACTGATGAGTTCCATTTTAAATAGTGTAAATGGGGAAAAAACACAAAGCTAAACAGCCGCTTAATCTATAACATTTTCAGTGTCATTAACAATATTTTTTACTGATATTTTGAAATATTGATAATTCCATATCTCATAAAAGTCCTTTTTCAAAAAAATCAAACAACTATAATTTTTAATTCAACATACAGGTGTCTGCACATTATGGCAAACCTTAAACCGTTTAGATTCCAAACATGTTTTTTAAATATTTGTAGTGTTTATTCGCATTTATTGGTGTTAAATATATATTATTATTTGGTATTTCAAAGTCCGAAGATCTGTCGTTTCTTTTTTTAGGGTTTGCAAATACTTACTCTCAACAAATAATTGCCTTATTATCAAATAGATAATTGTTCAGATTTGTTTTAGAATGTATTTCATAGAAACGCAATTGAGTATTGTGTATTTGTAGTCTTGTTTTCTACTATTGTGGAACAATGACAGTCCCCGAGGGTAACACCTGTCCAGTAGCTATAACTTCGGTACTGGCATGCAAATACGAATTTTTTGTTATTATGTCACCCGATCGACAAAGTCGGGTGACATATTGCTTTTCCTGTTTCTTTTTCTGTATTATTATTATGTCACCCGATCGACAAAGTCGGGTGACATATTGCTTTTCCTCTGTTTCTTTTTCCCTATTATTATTATTATTATTATTATGGCACCCTAAACGGAGTTTGGGTGACATATTGTTATTCTACGTTTCTTTTTGTTTTTATTTTTATTATTATTTTTCTTCCACACATTTTTGTCCAGTCTGGAACTCTCATATGAATGGACCCAAGAAGATGGAACTATACCATAATGATAACCACCAGATGAAGATTTGCTTTTTGGGGGTGGCACTTTCAAGATGGCTGCCGTTACCATGGAAACAAAACAAATATGAAAAAATACAGTTTTTTGTTTTGGTGAACTATTTGAATACCCTTTAACTCAGAATCATTATATTTTAATACAATGTAGGTGCCCACTATATACAGGTGTTGGATGATTTTGGCGCTCATTGGAACTACTATGTTGCCATGGAAACTACTCCAAAAAATTAAAAAATCTCAAAATGTTCCAAACTTAATGAAACTTCACAGTAACGATGAGCAACATTGGAAGATATGGAATTTGGCGTTGGAATTTCCAAAATCGTTGTTGTTACCATGGAAACAATGCAAAAAGGTCAAAACTTTGAATTTTCACAGAACATTCTAGAACATCAATGTTTAATTTCTTCTAGAGACATTAAATGGTATATGGTTATGGCAGAAAAAAATTGCAGCGGAGGTTTGACTTTGGAATATTCAAAATGGCCGCCGTTACCATGGAAACAGCAAAAATACAACAAACTTCAAAATGCTTCAAATTTATTGAAACTTATAACAAATGTTGCTCAGCTAATGTAGACTTGACTTTTGAGTTTGGAATTTCCAAAATGGCCGCCGTTACTATGGCTACCGCTCACCTGGCAATAGGGGAAGGGTGCCATCCGCTATTGCTTGCAATCGCAAATCTAGTTATTATTATTTTTCTTCCACCTAATTTTGTCCGGCAGTTTTCTCAGAGCCAAAGGAACCAATCTGAATGATAGTGCACTATAACAAGGAACCCTGACTTGCCTGTTTCTTTCCGGTATTGGAACTAAAAAAATGGCTGCCATCACCATGGAAACGAAAATATGGTGAAAAAATATAATTTTAGAGTCAAGGGAATTGTTTGAGAATGCTTAGGCTTAAAATCTTTAGATTTTAATACAATGTAGGTGCCCCCTATATACTGCTTTGGGATGATTTTGGCAATCATTGGAACTGCTATGTTGCCATGGATACCACACCAAAAATTTCCAAAATATAGAAATGCTCCAAATTTAATAAAACTTCACAGAAACGATGAGCAACATTGTAAGATGTGGAATTTGGCGTTGGAATTTTGAAAATGTCTGCCGTTACCATGGAAACAATACAAAACAGGTCAAAATGGTCCAAAAAACACCTAAAAGTGGCATTTACTTTCTTAAAAGGGTAGGTCAAATCCATTGAAACTCTGATGGTATGTTCCCTCCCATGTACCAATGTGGTATCTACCATTAAAAATTTGGAATGGTCTGTGTAACCATAGAAACCAGCCAAAATGTCAAAAATTTCAAAAATTTCAAAATGCTCAAAAAGTAATGAAACTTACTATGATTGTTGACTGTCAAGTCTGCATGAGACTTTTGAAGTTGGAATTTCCAAAATGGCTACCGTTGCCATGGAAACTGGAAAAATGTCAAATATTTTCAAAATGCTCCAAACTTAATGAAACTTAATATTATTGTAAACTGACATGTATAGATGAGACTTTTGACTTACAAAATTTCAAAATGGCTGCCGTTGCCATGGAAACAGCAAAAATGTCATGTTTTTAAAAATGATCTAAATGTACTGAGATTTACAGAAAAATGTATAGCCATGCAAATATGTGCATTCACTGTTAAAAGTTTTTGAAATGGCTGCCGCTTAGTGGCAATGGGGGGAAGGGTGACATCCGCTATTGCTTGCAATGGCAAATCTAGTTATTATTATACTTCCACCTATTTTGTCCGGCATGTTTTTTGGAGTGAAATGGAACCAATCTTAATGATAGTTCACTATAAGGTGGAACAAAAAATTTCGGGGTGCAGGTGGGTCTAAGACCATAAAAAATGGCTGCCGTTTCCATGGAAACAGAATAATTGTGAAAAATTCCAGTTTTTGGTTTTGGTGAATAATTTGGAGATGCTTAAAATCAGAATCATCATATTTTGATACAATGTAGGTGCCAGCCATATACTGGTTTTGGATAATTTTGGCAATCATTGGAACTACTATGTTGCCATGGAAACTGCACCAAAAATTTCAAAAATATCAAAATGCTCCAAATGTTTTGAAACTTCATGGTAACGATGAGCAACATTGGTAGATGTGGAATTTGGCGTTGGAATTTCCAAAATGTCTGCCGTTACCATGGAAACAGAGCATAAGTGTCAAAATGCTCTAAAAACTTCAGGGTTTGGTGAATAACTTTGATATGCTTGAACTTGAAATCAACAAATTTTTACACAGTATAGTTATCCACTATATACAGGTTTTGATTGATTTTGACAATCATTGGAACTACTCTGTTACCATGGATACAGGATCAAATATCTCAAAAATTTCAAAATGCTCCAAAATTGATGAAACTTAATATGATAGTTGACTGGCAAGTCTGGATGAGACTTTTGACTTTGGAATTTCCAAACTGGCCACCGTTGCCATGGAAACTGCAAAAAAGTCAAAATTTCTCAAAATGCTTTGAACTTAAAGGGAAACTTCGCAAAAAAATCAAAAATTGATATTATGTTTATTCTGTATAAAAATGCTCAAATTCATAGATATTAAAGTTTTATTCTGCTAGATAAGAGATCACCATCGATTTTAAATTTAGAGTATCAATTCTCTGCTGTCAGCCATTTTGTCACCTTCTCCGATTTGCAGTCACGATATGTCTAAGGACCAAAACTACAGTAACCCGATGTAGTCGTAATTGAGTGTCGATATCTCGTCAATTGTACGGTTGTTTTATCCGACTAGTTAACTAGTTAACTTACTTGATACGGAAAATTTTCTTCTTTTCTTTTTAAATAACCATGATCTGTTATTTTTAGACTGATAATATAGGAATTTAATAGTGAAAAAGTCAAAATTTCAAATCATAAATAAGTCTTCCGTGAAACTTGAATTGTTTTCGGAAATCTAATTAGTTCATAATTCTTTTATGTAATAAACTTTATTCAAATAAATTAGGATCTTCGCTCCACTGATCACCCGCATGGCTAAAGGTATTACTCCCAAAGATATTGTAGGGGGTGTGAGGTGACACGTCCAGGTATTCAAGCGATTTCCTGTCGAGTTTGCAAATTCATGCATCGTTTCACTTCTTAGTGTATTGATAAGTGTACACGGCCGATAACTTATAACTTTCCATTTTGAACTATTAGGTGTATAATATACATCTCTATCTTGCGTGTCCGAAAGTGATATTACTAAACTCATACGCTTGTTTATGAATAACATTTCTGGTGAAAAGAAAATTATTTATAAAAATATAAATAATACCAAAAAAAAAACCAAACAGATTTGATGAAATAAAAATCTATATACGTATTTTTTCATGGGTAAATTGGGTAAAATGTAATATATACCCGTTGTCAATGGTGAAGGCCAGAAATATTGATTTAAAAAAATGTACGCACTTGTCGACCATTCGTATATACGCCTGGATTATAAGTTACGGACCTATAGAGCAAATTAAAACATATACATGTATACATAGAACATAAGAAAGAAACATACATTTTGCGTAAATTGGGGTAAAAGTTTTGTAAAATGACAAGTCCACGTATGCCAACAGTATGTAATCATCAAATGACGATCTAGACTATAGTATACCAAAAGAAGAAGAAGAAGAGATTTAACTAGATTTGTAATTGCTAGCAATAACGGATGGCACCCTCGTCCCCCCCCCCCCCCCATTGCCAGGCGAGCGGCAGCCAATTTTGGAAATTCCAAAGTAAAAGAGTGCATCTACACCTGCAAGTTATCATTTTTGCAAAATTTCATTAAGTTTGGAGCATTTTGAAATTTTGGACAATTTTGATGTTTCCATGGTTACGGCAGCCATTTTGGAAATTCAAACTTCAAAATGCAACTCCGTACATGTCAATCACTATTCCTGTAAAGTTTCATCCAGTTTGCAGCACTTAATTTATTTTGGAAATTTTGAACATTTGTGCTGCAACCATGGTTACAGTAGATAATTCCAAAATTCTAAAAGCAGACATCTCATTGCCACATGTCATGTTATATATCAATAAAGTTTCATTTACTTTGGTGCACTACTCTCTGAGAAAATGCTGATTTTATGCATTTTTCCATAGGGTCAATGCAAAACTTGACCCCAGTTTCCATGACAACGGCGGCCATTTTGAACTATCCAAATATTGTCTTGACATCTTGGCATACTGGCGAACATTTTCATAAAGTTTCATCCAGTTGGATCTTAGAAAGAAAGAGTTAGAATTTTTTATATTTTAGCTGTTTCCATGGTAACGGCAGCCATTTTGAAAATTCCAAAGTCAAACTGGAAATCAGCACATGCCAGTTAACATTCCTGTGGAGTTTCTTCCAGTTTGGAACACTTTGATTTTTTTTGCATTTGTGCTGTTTCCATGGAAACGGCGGCCATTTTTTACCATTCCATAGCAAGGTGCACAACTTCACATGGGGGTCCTCATTATAGTAGAGTTCCATCAACATTGGTCAATTGGATTCCAAGAACTCGCGCGGACAAAATGTGTGGAAGAAAAATAAGAAAAACTAGAATTGCCATTGCAAGCAATAGCGGATGTCACCCTTCCCCCAATTGCCACTAAGCGGCAGCCATTTCAAAATTGTTGAACAGTGAATGCACATATATGCATGGCAATACATGTTTCTGGAAATTTTCAGTAGAATCAGAGCATTTTAAAACATTTCACATTTCTGCTGTTTCCATGGCAACGGCAGCCATTTTGAAAATTTCGAAGTCCAAAGTCTCATCTTTACTTGCCAGTTAACAATAATATCAAGTTTCATTAAGTTCAAAGCATTTAAAGAATTTTTGACTTTTTTGCAGTTTCCATGGCAACGGTGGCCATCTTGGAAATTCCAAAGTCAAAAGTCTCATCCAGACTTGCCAGTCAACAATCGTATTAAGTTTGATCAATTTTGGAGCATTTTGAAATTTTTGAAATATTTGGTCCTGTATCCATGGTAACAGAAGATTCCAATGATTGTCAAAATCATTCAAAACCTGTATATAGTGGAGAACTATATTGTGTAAAAATTTCATGATTTCAAGTTCAAGCATACCAAAATTATTCACCAAACCCTGAGGTTTTTAGAGCATTTTGACACTTATGCACTGTTTCCATGGTAACGGCAGACATTTTGGAAATTCCAACGTCAAATTCCACATCTATCAATGTTGCTCATCGTTCCTATGAAGTTTCAAAGAATTTGGAGCATTTTGAAATTTTTGAAATTTTTGGGGTAGTTTCCATGGCAACATAGTGGTTCTAATGATTGCCAATATCATCCAAAACCAGTGTATGGCTGGCACCTACATTGTATTAAAATATGATGATTCTGAGTTTAAGCATCTCCAAATTATTCACAAAACCAAAAACTGGAATTTTTTACAATTGTTCCGTTTCCATGGAAACGGCAGCCATTTTTTATGGTCTTAGACCCTACTGCAACCCGAAATTTTGTGTTCCCCCTTATAGTGAACTATCATTAAGATTGGTTCCATTTTACTCCAAAAAAGCTGTCGGACAAAAAAAGGTGGAAGAATAATAATAACTAGAATTGCCATTGCAAGCAATAGCGGATGTCACCCTTCCCCTATTGCCACTAAGCGGCAGCCATTTGAAAACAACTTAACAGTGAATGCAGATCTATGAATTGCGATATATCTTTCTGTAAATTTTCAGTACAATTCGAGAATTGTCAAAAGTTTCCCATTTCTGCTGTTTCCATGGCAACGGCAGCCATTTTGAAAATTTCAAAGTCAAAAGTCTGATCTATACATGCCAGTTGACAATAATATTAAGTTTCATTAGGTTTGGAGCATTTTGAAAATATATTTAACATTTCTGCAGTTTCCATGGCAACGGTGGCCATTTTGGAAATTCCAACTCCAAAAATTTCATGCAGACTTGACAGTCAACAAATATATTAAGTTTCATTACTTTTTGAGCATTTTGAAATTTTTGAAATTTTTGACATTTTGGCCGGTTTCTATGGTAACACAGACCATTCCAAATTTTTAATGGCAGATACTACATTGGTACATGGGAGGGAACATACCATCATAGTTTCAATGGATTTGACCTACCATTTTAAGGAAGTAAATGCCACTTTTATAGGTTTTTTAAAGCGTTTTGACCATTTTTGCCTTGTTTCCATGGTAACACAAGACATTTTCGAAATTCTAACGCCAAATTGCACATCTTCCAATATTGCTCATCATTACTGTGAAGTTTCATTAAATTTGGAGCATTTTGATATTTTGGAAATTTTTGGTGTAGTATCCATGGCAACATAGTAGTTCCAATGAAGGCCAAAAATCATTCAAAACAAGTATATAGTGGGCACCTACATTGTATCAAAATATAATTATTCTAAGTTAAAGCGTCTCCAAATAATTCCCTAAAACCAAAAAGTGGAATTTTTCACAATTGTTCCGTTTCCATGGTAACGGCAGCCATTTTTATTGGTCTTTAGACCTACTGCAACCCGAAATTTTTTGTTCCTCATTATAGTTGACTATCACTAAGATTGGTTCCATTGCCTTCAAAAAATCTGCTGGACAAAAATCATTGGAAGAATAAGAATAATAATAACAAAGAAACGGAGGAAAAGCAATATGTCACCCGACATTGTCGATCGGGTGACATAATAACAAAGAAACATAAGAAAAGCAATATGTCACCCGACATTGTCGATCGGGTGACATAACTAGAATTGCCATTGCAAGCAATAGCGGATGTCACCCTTCCCCCTATTGCCACTAAGCGGCAGCCATTTCAAACTTGATTAACAGTAAATGCACAAATATGCATGGCTATTCATCTTTTTGTAAATTTCCAGTATATTCAGAGCATTTTAAAGTATTTCACATTTATACCGTTTCCATGGCAACGGCAGCCATTTTGAAAATTTCAAAGTCAAAAGTCTCATCTTAACTTGTCAGTTACCAATAATATCAAATTTCATTAAGTTAAAACCATTTTGAGAATTTTTGATATTTTTGCAGTTTCCATGGCAACTGTGGCCATTTTGGAAATTCCAACTTCAAAAGTCATATCTAGACTTGACAGTTAACAATCATATCAAGTTTCATCAATTTTGAAGCATTCTGAAATTTTTGCTCCTGTATCCATGGTAACATAGTAGTTCCAATGATTATCAAAATCATTCAAAACCTGTATATAGTGGACAACTATATTGCATAAAAATTTGATGATTTTAAGTTCAAGCATTCCAAAGTTATTCACCAAACCCGGAAGTTTTTGGAGCATTTTGACCTTTTTGCATTGTTTCCATGGAAACGGCAGACATTTTGGAAATTCCAACGCCAAATTCCACATCTACCAAAGTTGCTCATCGTTATCAAAAAGTTTCAAAAAAATTGGAGCATTTCCATATTTTTGAAATTTTTGGTGTAGTTTCCATGGCAACATAGCAGTTCCAAAATGTGCCAAAATCATCCAAAACCAGTATATAGTGGGCACCTACATTGTATTAAAATCTAAAGATTTTAAGCTTAAGCATTCTCAAATAATTCAAGGAACTCCAAAATTATATTTTTTCACCATTTTTCCGTTTCCATGGTGATGGCAGCCATTTTTTAGTTCCAAAGTTGCACAGACTCTGGGGAGTCAGGGTTCCTTGTTATAGTGCACCATCATTCCGATTGGTACTTTTGGCTCTGAGAAAGCGGGCGGACAAAATTAGGTGGAAGTATAATAATAATAATAATAATACAGAAAAAGAAACAGAGGAAAAGCAATATGTCACCCGACATTGTCGATCGGTGACATAACTAGATTTGCGATTGCAAGCAATAGCGGATGGCACCCTTCCCCTATTGCCAGGTGAGCGGTAGCCATGGTAACGGCGGCCATTTTGGAAATTCCAAACTCAAAAGTCAAGTCTACATTAGCTGAGCAACATTTGTTATAAGTTTAAATAAATTTTATGCATTTTAAAGTTTTTTGTATTTTTGCTGTTTCCATGGTAACGGCAGCCATTTTGAATAATCCAAAGTCAAACCCCCGCTGCAATTTTTTCCCTCCATAATCATATACAATCATATATCATTTAATGTCTCTAGAATAAATTAAACATTGATGTTCTGGAATGTTCTATGAAAATTCAAAGTTTTGACCTTTTTGCATTGTTTCCATGGTAACAACAGATATTTTGGAAATTCCAACGCCAAATTCAACATCTTCCAATGTTGCTCATCATTACTGTGAAGTTTCCTGAAGTTTGGAGCATTTTGAGAATTTTGAAATTTTTGGTGTTGTTCCCATGGCAACATAGTAGTTCCAATGAGTGCCAAAATCATCCAAAACCTGTATATAGTGGGCACCTACATTGTATAAAAATATAATGATTCTGAGTTCAAGCATATCCAAACAGTTCACCAAAACAAAAAACTGGATTTTTTTACATTTGTTCTGTTTCCATGGAAACGGCAGCCATCTTGACCATTCCAAAGTCAGGTGCAAAACTTCAGATGCTGGTCAACATTATGGTATGGTTCCATCAACATTGGTCCATACAGTTCCGAGAAACTGTGTGGACAAAAAGTGTTGAAGAAGAATAATAAAAATAAGGAAAAAAAGAAACGTACAATAACAATACGTCACCCCAACTCCGTTGAGGGTGCCATAAATACAGGTCGATATATAACTTTATTTGGCTCATCGAAGTTATGGACATTTATATATCAATTATATTGTTCTCGAAAAAAGGAAGAAATTCGCCATCATCACAATTGTTCCGACATGCATGTAATATATACGCATATATACGCAACTGGAAGTACACTAATACCGAGGGATGTGAATATTTTCCAGGAAAACTATAGAGTATCAAAGTTTATAACTTTATTTGGCTCATCGAAGTTATGGACATTTATATATCAATTATATTGTTCTCGAAAAAAGGAAGAAATTCGCCATCATCACAATTGTTCCGACATGCATGTAATATATACGCAACTGGAAGTACACTAATACCGAGGGATGTGAATATTTTCCAGGAAAACTATAGAGTATCAAAGTTTCAAATCAATTTCGGGATTTATTTTCTCTCTTGATATTCAATGACAGCAATTTAAAGAATAAACTGCTTGTCCGTTTTAGTGGTATTCTTGCCAGTTGAAACAGACTTATAATTACATTAAAAAATAGGGAAAGATGACATTTAATTCGTTCATTTTTTTTTCATACATCGTTGGTCAAATAGCTAAAGTATTATATATAGTTACGGTGTGAGACAAAGAGTATTTAAAGAAGGACATTCCCGATTATGTATAAATTTTGTTGATGTTTTTCACACTTGAAAAGCATATCTGTTCGTAATTTGTTGATTCCATTCCAATTAGATCCTTTAATTTCCTGTCAATCTTTTAAAACATCTTTTTTCAAATATCTGAAGTATTCATGTGTTGTGAGATTTAAAATATTTTGATGAGCAGTTTAATTCCTAAATAGGTAATTAAAGATCACTTTGGATGGACTAAATTATATAATTGCAATTGTTAATGATCTGTTTGAAATATTTAAGGCTGCCGTTCCTAATTTGAACTAGTACAATTTTTAGTTCTTAAACTCGTGTTTAGAAGGCTATTTTTATTTATAGATTCTTCAATTAAAATAATTCAGTATTTTATCGTTACTAAAGTAATCAAAAGTCATAATTCATTAAAAGTGATCTTATGCAAAATATAAAAATATACAGCTATCCAGTTATTGTGCGATCTTATTATTCCCGTTAATTAATTTTAATTAATTTTTTTTACATTCATGTGTCTGAAACTTTGTCTGACTCCCGTTTACAATTGATACGAAATGTTGTTCACACCTGAAATGCAAGTGAACCGTGACGCCTAGAATTCACTGAATGAGGATCAAAAGATTAGAATTACATAATGCTAATCTTTTAATTACCTTGAGTTAAACTACGCATTCCACATTCTTTAGGTGTCTCAAAACAATACACATTTTATTGTTTCCACCGTACAAGCAAGTGAAAATGATTGCTGGAATGAAGCAAAAAGGTCAGAATACTAACATGTATTTTTAATACACTTTCGATCATGCCAGTTTCGTATGTTTGTTTAAAGTATTTTTAGAAAAAAAATCATAAAAATGTTCTATTGTATGATTTACTTTTTTTTATTAAAATTCGTTTTAAAAAATCCACACGATCTTATTTTAAAAGTTGCATGGCTATCACTTATTTTTCGTTGGTTAATAGCTACACCAAAAGTCGTCGATGCGCTTTAAATCGCGTTATTAGATGGTTAACGAACAAGACTTAAATGAGATATTTTCACTCCCGGCATGCATCAAAGACTTAAACTACGTCACATAAGTCAGGAAGTTTCAAAACATAAAATTAATAATTCCCAATTTTCTTCTTTATTAGATTTCATATCAAAATAAAACTTGGTGAATATGTTTTTTATGGTATTATGAACATAATAAGATGAAAAGTGAAAAATCGCGAATTATCCCTTTAATGAAACTTGATATTATTGTTAACTGGCAAGTACAGATGAGACTTTTGACTTTGAAATTTTTAAAATGGCTGCCGTTGCCATGGAAACAGCAGAAATGTGAATTTTTTTAAAATGCTCTGAATGTACTGAAAATTTACAGAAAGATGTATTGCCATGAATATATGTGCATTCACTGTTAAACCATTTTGAAATGGCTGCCGGTTAGTGGCAATAGGGGAAGGGTGACATCCGTTATTGCTTGCAATGGCAATTCTAGTTATTATTATTCTTCCACCTTTTTTTGTCCGACAGCTTTTTTGGAGTAAAATGGAACCAATCTTAATGATAGTTCACTATAAGGAGGAACACAAAATTTCGGGTTGCAGTAGGGTCTAAGACTATAAAAAATGGCTGCCGTTTCCATGGAAACGGAACAATTGTGAAAAATTCCACTTTTTGGTTTTGGTGAATTATTTGTACATGCTTAAACTCAGAATCATTATATTTTGATACAATGTAGGTGCCAGCCATATACTGGTTTTGGATGATTTTGGGCAATCATTGGAACTACTATGTTGCCATGGAAACTACACCAAAAATTTCAAAAATATCAAAATGCTCCAAATTTTTTGAAACTTCATAGTAACGATGAGCAACTTTGGTAGATGCGTAATTTCGCGTTGGAATTTCCAAAATGTCTGCCGTTACCATGGAAACAGTGCATAAGTGTCAAAATGCTCTAAAAACCTCAGGGTTTGGTGAATAATTTTGGTATGCTTGAACTTGAAATCATCAAATTTTTACACAATATAGTTGTCCACTATATACAGCTTTTGAATGATTTTGACAATCATTGGAACTCTTCTGTTACCATGGATACAGGACCAAATATTTCAAAAATTTCAAAATGCTCCTAAATTGAACAAACTTAATATGATTGTTGACTGGCAAGTCTGGATGAGACTTTTGACTTTGGAATTTCCAAAATGGCCACCGTTGCCATGGAAACTGCAAAAAAGTCAAAAATTCTCTAAATGCTTTGAACTTAATGAAACTTGATAGTATTGTTAACTGGCAAGTAAAGATGAGACTTTTGACTTAAAAAATTTCAAAATGGCTGCCGTTGCCATGGAAACAGCAGAATTGTGAAATTTTTTAGAATGCTCTCAATGTACTGAAAATTTACAGAAAGATGTATTCCCATGCATATATGTGCATTCACTGTTAAACAATTTTGAAATGGCTGCCGCTTAGTGGCAATGGGGGGAAGGGTGACATCCGCTATTGCTTGCAATGGCAATTCTAGTTTAAATTTGCTGTAACATAATTTTGGAAATTGTTTTAAATACAGAAACATATCTCCCTCGTGCAAAGCTCTGATTCCTTGCTCGGCTTTGGCTATACATTTTGTCCTTTTTTTGTTGATAGCTCTTCATATTTTTGATAAACTTTAGGTTTACAAATATTTTGGCCTCGAGCATCACTGAAGAGACATTGATTGTCGAAATGCGCATCTGGTGCAAAAAAATTAGTACCGTTTATGTTTTAACTACCACCACTGGGTCGATGCCTCTGCTAGTGGACTGATAGACCCCGAGGGTATCAACAGCCCAGTAGCAAGTAATTCGGTACTGGCATGAAAATACAGATTTTGTGTGATTAAAATTTGCTGTTACAAAACTTGTTTTAAATACAGAAATATATCTCCCTCATGCAAAGCTCTGATTATTTGCCTGGCTTTGGCTATACCTTTTGTCATTTTGTTTGGTTTATATATCTTCATCTTTTTAATAAGCTGTGGATTTTCAAATATTTGGTCCTCGAGCATCACCGAAGAGACATTGATTGTCGAAATGCGCATTTGGTGAAAAAAAATGTACCGTTCATGTTATTTTAGTTGTTATTATTATTCTGTTTTATATTACAGTTTTGCGTTTGCGGGCGAATTTCTAATAAAACAAACCAACAGCAAAATAAGATATTAACACAAGTTCAATAACAAAAATCAGCAATTGAATCCTAATAGGTGTTACTACAATTCATTGATGTATAAGTCATCATAGTTTTATTAACTCTTGCCAAAAATATACCAGACAGAGTTTAACTGTGATAAACAAGACAAGATCTTCAAATAAATCAATATGACAGAAAATGTAGGTCGACTAATTATAAGAAGAATTGTTCTTTTTTAAAGATGCCACTAGTTAGTTTGGATGGAGGTAAAGGTAAACTTCACAAGTAGTACTATAATGATCGAACACCAGAATTGACAGATCTTTGTTGATAGTAAAGTGTCCATTTGAATATTTAAAAAAAGGACTAAACTATTTGGAAATTATCTTAACAGGAAATATTGTATATCAAACTTTTTAGCTTGTTAGGTCATCTATACAACGTTTCGGGTCAAAAGTAAGGTTGAAAAACAAGCTAGTACAAATGAATAAGACAAAAGAATAAGAAAAGCTGAAGTTAACGTTTAACTAAAAGTAAAAGGAAATGTCTGGAAGATCTTCATGTTTAACGATTTAATTACATGTATGATTCACATTACTAGGCTTCAACCACCTGCAAAGAAATAAGTCCCATTATCTGTTGCTGTATTTTAGTACAAGAACAATTTAATATCCGAAACAAAGTTGTCTAATATCTGAAGCTGAAAGTTTCGTAGCCACCAGAAGCTTTAAATTTCATATTTAACCAAATCAATCATTTTGATACCATTTACACAAATGTTTCTTATAGAAATAGAAGACCTCCTCATGTAAAAGGAAACTCAAACATGTCATACATCTTAAATTTTCGCTTAAAAATTCAAAAATAAAATATCTGAAAAGAGGAAATCTAATTGATTTGATTCAAATAGTTGCAAATATTTCATCTATATTCAGGACGAAATCTAACTAAAGTCGATCAACCGAAAACAAACGTTGGAAACCATAGTTACTTGAATAAGATCGGACGTTGGAAAGAGGCAACAAGTATGAATGTTTACTTTTGGAGAAATAAGTTCGAAACTTGACCTTTATCGTAAGACAAGCGTCTATGCCCTCTCTGTTTCTCTACACAATAGACACATGCCAAAAAAGAAGGAAAATATTTATAATGATAACGGCCACCTTTTAACATGTAACATCCATTTCATTTGAACTTTGGTGGATAGATGTTTCGTTGGCAATTATACTTCATACTCCATATGTTTATAAGTAAAAAGATGTGTACTTATTTGACATTATAAATTTACCTTTGATTTTTGTATTTTTATTATTTCATTTTTTATAAAATTGCGAGCAAGAACGACCAACTCTTTATCAACCCTTTGATATCCTAAGTGTAGATAGTGTTTGCCTTACAAAATTAAGTTCGAACCTTGAGCTATATCGTTGTTGATAATATACTACCAGTTTCAGACAACTAGAACAATAATTTTAATATGAAAACAAAAATCCGACTAAGCAAATCAAACGAAACACAGCATATTTATATCAAGATGTAATCTCATTGAGTTTGCATATCATAATTGTCCCCTGAAGATTTGAAAGACATCAATTAACCATTAGATTGATGGCCTCGTTTTCACTCCTACTAACCTTGTATATCAAAATATTTTTTTAACTTTTGCTTAACCTAAATTTAGAGCATACTATACGATGTTGATATTGGTTTTCTTTTATTTGACGTCCCGGAAATGTTTTCTAGAACTTTTTCTATTGTTTTTTTGCTTTTGCTTTTTTGTTTCAGTTTCATATAAGTAGATTTCATTTGTTTAACCCCTTTAATTCTAATATGAAGAAACAATTTGATAACGGCTTTAAGTGGGATTCCGTCTGTGGGGATGTTAATGCTGGGGAAACTAGCTTTTGTTTCTATAGTCGGCTGTAATTATACTACAAGATAAAACAATTGTAACATCAGGTTAGATGATTCGGTACCAACATATGATATATTGGGTTAAAGTTAATGAATTAGAGTCTAGATCACAGTTCATTCACATCCAAGTCCGCAGTCCAATCCAAGAAAAATAAACGAATTGGTAAAGTCTTAATTCTTTTCGTATGTAGAGTCAAAATATGAAATGAAACAGTATTACGAATTAGTAATTCGAAACCAAAAGAAAATACATCTGCTTGCGTTGGAAAATCTAATCGCAGCTCATGTGCTCTTGTTGGCATATCCAAAGAGTCCCCAAATAATAATTTATCTTTCTTTAAATAGCTAATAACGTTGCTAACAATAAAGTTTGTAATGGTAATTTTGGCATCAAAATTAGATAACGGATTGATTCCGTATATCAAAGAGAATTATTTAGGCGCGTGTTTATCCCATATAAAGATAATAGATGAAATAGAAATATTGAATTACCTTACGAGTTCCATCTTGACCATAAGTATTGACAAATATAAATTTATAATCTAGGTTTTAGGTGTAAACAAACATTTTGGACATTTTAAATACATTGTGATTTCGAGATCATTACTATGAACAAAAACTAATATTTTGATAGAAGACATAGTTTATATAAAAGAATAATTACTTGGGTATGTGTATCATACTTGTTCCGACATTTTAAAAGAGATCAAACAACCAGTTGCTTTATGACCTTGATTTACTCCTACTGACCTTGTACGCAGTCTCTGATAAAAAAAAAAAGCACCCAAAATGTTTACTAACTTTTACTTATAACATATCATCTGTTTAGAAAGTAAATGTTTATCCATATATGAAACTATTTAATGTGCTTATAAGACCCATGTTAAATTTTGCCACATCTTCATGTGTTCCAAGTTAGAAGCCTGTAATTCAGTGGTTGTCGTTGGTTTATGTCTGTCGGATTTGTTTTCAATTGTTACAGAATTATACCGTTAGTTTTTTTCCAACGACACATCTATGCAGCTCCACGACATGAAATTTGGTCTAATTGTGGGTCATTTGTGATCGTCGTACGACAATCGCACGACAGTTGCACGATATTATGAGCATGATGGCACTGTCGTGTGTCGTGGGACGAAATTTGAACATGCAACTTTTTTGCTCTACGATTTTTTTGTCGTATCACGGTCTTGTGGCTGTCGTGAGAGTGTCTTACCACAGTCATGCGACTGTTGCGCGATAAACACATTGTCGTGGGTACCAACATAAACCATTTTAATAAGAAAAATGAATAATCGTCGCAGGACTGTCGTACGTCAATCTCACGACTGTCGCCACTCGCATCACAGATGCAAAACATTCGTACGACAGTGGCAGGACAGTAATACAACAGCCACACGCGCATCCCTATACATGAAAACCTGAAAAATAGCCCCAAAAAACTCACGATCGCCGTACGATTGTCGCACGACTGTCACACTATTGTCGCACGACCGACTTAAGACAAACACACGACAGTACAATTACATATTATTTTCTGTCTTGTACCCATCGTGGAACCATCGTGGGCATGTCGTTGCTGGTGTGACCACTCGAAATATTATTTTGACATTTTGCACGACAGTGCCACGACAACTATTTTATAGATCCTCAACGATCTGTTGTGACCGGGCTTTATGCTTACTAAAAAAGTAATTGACATTTTGTCAGTTTTATCCATTTCCATTTCTATTTTTAATGCATATGTTGTATAATAAAATGATTCGAGAAATGACCATTGGTAGTATTGTACGATTCGCACGTGTATGTAACAATGAATCAGAATTTAGCAAAAGAAATTTATGTATTACTGAAAAAAACCTATAATTACACAAGGGTTTTCGATACCACAAACTAATCAAAACTTTTATTAAAGGTAATCATCGGTACAATGACATCATTCGTAAATATAAATTATTAGACCCTTATTCTACATTCTACTTGTATATGACAATGATTAGATCATTATTCTACATTCTACTTGTATATGACAATGATTAGATCCTTATTCTACATTCTACTTGTATATGACGATGATTAGATCCTTATTCTACATTCTACTTGTATATGACAATGATTAGATCCTCATTCTACATTCTACTTGTATCTGACGATGATTAGATCCTTATTCTACATTCTACTTGTATCTGACGATGATTAGATCCTTATTCTACATTCTACTTGTATATGACGATGATTAGATCCTTATTCTACATTCTACTTGTATATGACGATGATTAGATCCTTATTCTACATTCTACTTGTATATGACGATGATTAGATCCTCATTCTACATTCTACTTGTATATGACAATGATTAGATCCTCATTCTACATTCTACTTGTATATGACAATGATTAGATCCTTATTCTACATTCTACTTGTATATGACAATGATTAGATCCTTATTCTACATTCTACTTGTATCTGACAATGATTAGATCCTTATTCTACATTCTACTTGTATATGACAATGATTAGATCCTTATTCTACATTCTACTTGTATCTGACAATGATTAGATCCTTATTCTACATTCTACTTGTACATGACAATGATTAGATCCTTATTCTACATTCTACTTGTACATGACAATGATTAGATCCTTATTCTACATTCTACTTGTATATGACAATGATTACATCCTTATTCTACATTCTACTTGTACATGACGATGATTACATCCTTATTCTACATTCTACTTGTACATGACGATGATTAGATCCTTATTCTACATTCTACTTGTATATGACAATGATTAGATCCTTATTCTACATTCTACTTGTATATGACGATGATTAGATCCTTATTTTACATTCTACTTGTACATGACAATGATAAGATCCTTATTCTACTTGTATATGACAATGATTAGATCCTTATTCTACATTCTACTTGTACATGACAATGATTAGATCCTTATTCTACATTCTACTTGTATATGACGATGATTAGATCCTTATTCTACATTCTACTTGTATATGACGATGATTAGATCCTTATTCTACATTCTACTTGTATATGACGATGATTAGATCCTTATTCTACATTCTACTTGTATATGACAATGATTAGATCCTTATTCTACATTCTACTTGTATATGACGATGATTAGATCCTTATTCTACATTCTACTTGTATATGACAATGATTAGATCCTTATTCTACATTCTACTTGTACATGACAATGATTAGATCCTTATTCTACATTCTACTTGTACATGACAATGATTAGATCCTTATTCTACATTCTACTTGTATCTGACAATGATTAGATCCTTATTCTACATTCTACTTGTATATGACAATGATTAGATCCTTATTCTACATTCTACTTGTACATGACGATGATTAGATCCTTATTCTACATTCTAATTGTATATGACGATGATTAGATCCTTATTCTACATTCTACTTGTATCTGACAATGATTAGATCCTTATTCTACATTCTACTTGTACATGACGATGATTAGATCCTTATTCTACATTCTACTTGTATATGACAACGATTAGATCCTTATTCTTCATTCTACTTGTACATGACAATAATTATATCCTTATTCTACATTCTACTTGTACATGACAATGATTAGATCCTTATTCTACATTCTACTTGTACATGACGATGATTAGATCCTTATTCTACATTCTACTTGTATATGACAATGATCAGATCCTTATTCTACATTCTACTTGTATATGACGATGATTAGATCCTTATTCTACATTCTACTTGTACATGACAATGATTAGATCCTTATTCCACATTCTACTTGTACATGACAATGATTAGATCCTTATTCTACATTCTACTTGTATATGACAATGATTAGATCCTTATTCTACATTCTACTTGTATATGACAATGATTAGATCCTTATTCTACATTCTACTTGTACATGACAATGATTAGATCCTTATTCTATATTCTACTTGTATATGACAATGATTAGATCCTTATTCTACATTCTACTTGTATATGACGATGATTAGATCCTTATTCTACATTCTACTTGTACATGACAATGATTAGATCCTTATTCTACATTCTACTTGTACATGACAATGATTAGATCCTTATTCTACATTCTATCCTTATTCTACATTCTACTTGTATATGACGATGATTAGATCCTTATTCTACATTCTACTTGTATATGACAATGATTAGATCCTTATTCTACATTCTACTTGTATATGACGATGATTAGATCCTTATTCTACATTCTACTTGTATATGACGATGATTACAAGATCCTTATTCTACATTCTACTCGTATGTGAAGATGACATGCTCCTTACTCTACATTCTACTTCTATGTGACGATGACTAGATCCTTATTCTACATTTTATTCGTATGTGAGGATGACTAGTATACTCACGTATACTCGCTACAACAGACAATCTAAAAATTGTTTTTGCATTAAGAACCGGACTAAAAATAAGCTAAGAATTTACAGATATAGGGCGAAGTGACATAGATTCTAGCAGATCACATAATAATGCGTCAACGTGCATGTTTAATGATTTTGAACAGCAGTTTCTTATAAATATTCGTGATTTAACATAGTTAACGAAAATTGTTCTGTTCCAAACTGCATACAAAAACATTTGAAATTAAACGAAAAGAAAATACAACCTGTACAATTCAAACAAGTACTTTATTTAACATTTTCTATGAATTAAGGAAGATTCGCAACTATTTAACGCCAACTAATAATAAACACTAAGTTTTTTCAGCTGCAGGTATTGGTCTACCTTGGCATAGTACATAATCACTCATCCATTCTGGTAAATTCCAAAGAATCCGAAACAAAAGTTTAGCATCATATCCAACTAGATAGCGTTCCTGTGGGTGTTTTGCTGTAAGCGCATGAATATAAGATTCGTAGACTAGGTTCACTCTTGGTGAACCTATGTAATCAATTCCTGTCCGAATAACTTTCTTTACTGAAAGTAAACGAAAACATAATGTTATCCTCGCTTTAAACAAAATTGAGTCAACAGAGAGATAGGGAGGACAGGTTTTGTTTATGTTTCGTTGTTTTCCTCTTATAATTGATATGTTTCGCTCTGTCTTAGTTTATAATCCGGATTTGTTTTCTCTCAATAGATTTAGGACTTTCGAGCAGCGATATACTACTGTTGCCTTTATTTTCTGCCGCCTATGAGCTTAAACTGTCAAATTATTCAACCATAACATTTTGTCGTATTACCAACACAGCTTTGACTCTTAATTGAATATGATGAATGCTGAGAAGTTGATAATATGTTGGGTTATTAAGGAAATCATACGGATACTGTTAACAGTCACGCTTCTATTATATACCTATATGGAGTTATTTTCTTTCAGAACGACAGGTCATTCTTTTTCAAAATCAACCCGGACGATACCATGTTTCAATGAAATATGCTCAAAGGCATAAAATAATGACCTGTGTGAGGTCATTATTTTCCTTGATAAAAATGCAATCTATAATTTACTTCAAAATTTTATTCGTCTGATAGTTTTTTGTTGCCGATTTGGAATTTATATTTCAAAGTTCGATCGATGATAGATGTAAAAGAAACCTTCATTGTCCGCATTTTAATTTTAGAAACAAATAACGTGAAGTTTTGTTAGGGTATCGCTACAATAAAGAAACATTATCATATATGTGAGATGATTTTTAATATAGACTTTCATAAATAAAAAGCCAGATTTAACATATTCGTGTGTTAGATTTTGAAAATCTTATTGAGTCACACTGAATAGGTTGGTTGATTTTAAGTTGCTTGCTTAACGTCCAGTGGCAAATATTTCATGCATGTTCAGGACGATAAACGCTGAATAGGAAATCGTACTGTGACCTACATGTATTTATATTCGCCTTTGTGTTAGTTCTTAACTTTTTTAAATTTATGTATACCTTTTACTCTATCAAATGATCAACTAATAAGATAATCTTATATTCTATTGAATACTATTAATGTAACTCAGAAAAGGGTCGGGTGCGGAGGGTATATAATTATATCCTGATTATCTGTTAATAAAATGTATTGCTATTCTAAAGACAATCTTTCTGAATTTTTCCTTCGATTTGATTAAAATTGTTAAAAAATAACCACTTTTCCGCGATAGAAATGACATTACAAATAGAAAAAAACATACCCTCCCCCTTTTCCATAAGCTAAGTGGTACACTAAATTACTTACAATGTGTCTTGTATTTGTCATACATACGTTATCGGATGGTAACAATACATTTGTGTTTTACTTTATGCAGTTACAGTAATATTTTTATTGTGTAATATTTTTTAAAAGGTTTATAGATAGATTAATTAGATTTTTATTTCACATTCTAAATGTGCCGTAGGGCGTATTAAAACCTGGACGTATTAGAAAGGAATATGCCACTTAGTGTTGTCGGTAAAATAGGATACTAAATTTTGCAAATCTTTATAAAAAATAATTTTTTTTTGACGGTATATAAGTCAGATAATGCATATTTAAAGGTTTTTCTTGTCGTAGAACACACCTCGGGGTGTCAGAATTGCTCAAAGAAAGACCTCCCTACGGTCGGTCTTTCATTTGATCAATCATGTCACCCCTCGGTGTGTTATACGACAAGAAAAACCTTAAAATATGCATTATCTAAAACTTTTAATTGATGCCGTATAATTATAGAGTACATTGTTTACACAGGATTGATAATATTATTTAGAAAAATAAGTTACTTGCCTTTTTCAACATACTCCTTTCCATAATATATCTGCATGTGTGTTGATAAACTGTTAAACTTGTTTGTTACTGCATTACAAATTGTATCAGGATCTGACATACTTGTTCTAAAGTGTCCAGGTTCTATAATATGCACTGTTACTCCTCTGCGATAAAGCTCACGTCTATAATAGAATTATTCAAATATTCAATTATTACCATAATTTACGAAAATTATACAGTCTTAATTCTACTCAATTTTTTTTTCAAGAATGGAATAAAAGGTATTGGTGACGGAACTCTTTTTCAAGCTAAAGATTGTGCAAAATTGCCTCAAATTATACATGGAAACGCGAATGTTGAATAAATAAAATGAGAAGATTGAGTGACAACATATTTGTCACGTTTGGAGGACGTGTTCCTTATCAATCTGCAGTATGATGGGAACCAACTGTGCTCATTTTCTTGCCGATTTGTTCCCTTATTCATGAGGCTGATGAACCTAGCAGTATCCTTTAATTTTACTTTCTGTTATAACGATGATGTATAAACCTGCCTACATTCCGTTACATTATATACACTATAGTAACATTTGTATCGAAGTTGGATGTTTAATATGGAGTGCCAGACATGCATCGTATGTTTAAATAAATAAAAAAAATACTAAGATATTTAAAACTGACATCTTTTGTCTTTTTTTAAGCCGCTAAATATTTCAAAATTTGTTGAATATGTTGATTAGCATCTATGCATTCGAATTTGAGATAAAGAATACAACAGATACAGCGAAGTATTTCTTTTATCTTGATTGCCATCTAAAACTTGGCAATTACAAGACAAAAGAGTTGTGACCCTTACATTTCTTTTTACCATCATTCCCGTGGCACTTGCATACGTAGTATTTATGACCCAGTTGATAGGTAATCACGATTTCCAAGATATACAGTTTCTGCTCTAAATCCTCAAAAGCAAGCTATTAAACCAAGTTAGAGATAAACATGTTGAAGATGAAATCATCTCTCCGTAAATGTTACGGACGCCTTCAGAAATCCCGAGCGTTGGCCATAATGGAATTTATCTGCTTCACTGATGACGGTTTTTTTGACACGATTGATACAAACAAAATATTTTTTAAATAATTACATTAGATGTATGTTTCACAATAATACGTTATTCTGATTGGCTAACTGCACATCACGTGTTATTCCTTAAGCAATTGCATCACCCAATAAAACTTTTCATTCATGATAACACGAGGTACCACAATAAAGTGCACAGGTGAATTAAATAAAAAAAATGATGAAATTCGTGATTTCATGATCCTAGCTAAAAATGTAATTATAAGTATTCAATGCTTCTTTTTGTAACTTCATAGGGTTGTAAAAGCGTTGACCGTGCGCACATTTTAAGAATGAAGCGCTTCCGCCCCGCGTTTCTTACAAAATGTACTTCGGTCAACGCTTTTACACCCCAATGAAGTTACAAAAAGAAGCATTCAATTCTTAAATGCAACCGGACATTTAAATGTTGATACACTTAAACAATTACCTTTAAAAGTATAAAGGCACAAATGTCAGCTAGAAGTTTCAGGTGATGTTCCGACAAAATGAATAGAAAACTTGAGAGTGAAAATAAGCGGTTGTTTTCAGTCTGAGATAATAGGAATTTATCACAACGGGAAATAAATCACCTCCTATAATATAAAGATGTGTAATTGCTTGCGTTTCCAGGCGTTCATATATATAGGTTTACTGACTGTCACATACCGTAATATTGACATATCTTAACCGGATACGATCCGGACATTATTGTTATATATTATAATACTCTCCTGTATAGAAGGTTAATAAAATATCTTGTTATTGTCAATATGTCTTCCTCATAGTTATTCAACATGGTGTCAGATTGAACCACCGCTCATCATCATGAAATTAAGCCATCCGTAGATGGAAGCAATCTGAAAAGTTGCAAGAACAATCCAGCTACCTAAATTATCATAATCATGGATGCACTATCAGGATCACACCCCAAAATGGACTGGGAAGCGACAGACCTAGTGACCGCTTGGAAATCTTTCCAACAACATACAGAATTCTGGTTCGCGGGACCTCTAGCCAAAACTGCTGAAGCACAAAAATGTAACTATCTAATGATATGGATCGGCAATAAAGGAAGGGACATATACTCGACCTGGGATCTTTCGGAGGACGATAAAAAGAAACTTGATGTGCACTATCAGAACTTTGAAAAACACGTCCGCCCTAAATCGAATAAGATTTATTCACGATACAAATTTTTGAGCCGTGTACAAAAAGAAATTGACACTTTCGAAGAATATCTCACAGACCTCAAAATATTGGTAAAAGATTGTGGATATGCTACGCCGGAGGAAATGGTACGGGATGCCATTGTTTTTGGAACTAAAGACCACAAAGTTCGGGAGAAATGTATCACTGAAGGGTCCGAACTCTCGTTAGAAAAGGCTATAAATTTCGCTAGAACATATGAACTTTCAAAGGCTCAACTTAAAACTATGGAAAGCGAAGATAAAACAATTAACATGTTAAACAAACAAGGATCAAGATCATCAGGTAAAAAGTATGGCAAGCAATACACACCACAAAGGGGACCACCTCAAAATAACAAGGGGCAATCACCCAATTTCGCAAACAAATGTAAAAACTGTGGAGGTAAACATGAGCGTAGAAAATGTCCTGCATTCGGGAAACAGTGCAACAAATGCCATAAATACAACCACTTTGCGTCCGTCTGTCTGTCATCAAACAAATCATCAAAGAAAATGCACACTTTAGACATATGCAGTGAATCTGATGATGATGAACTTTTTGTAGCAACAATTGATAATCAAGAATTAAATACCGACGAATGGACCGAAACAATCAACGTCAACGACGTACCAGTTAACTTTCAGCTAGACACAGGTGCAAAGTGCAACGTACTTTCCCTAAACAAACTGAAAACCATTTGTTCGCATCCTATCATTACTAAACAGGTATCGCCACTACGTTCATACTCAGGACACATCATTGACACTGTTGGAGTAATTAATCTTAGGTGTAGTTATAAATGCCAAGATCATGCCGTGAAATTTCACATTGTAGACCGTAATGTACAATCTGTAATAGGTGCCAAAACATGCGAAGCCATGAAACTCCTAAAGCGCATACATTCAATCACTCAAACAAGCAATCCGCAAGAAACGACAAAACAATTTTTACCAGAAAATATGGAACACCAATATGGAGATTTATTCACAGGCCTAGGATGTCTACCAGGAACACATAAGATACGTATCAACAAAACTGTAGCACCAGTTGTACACGCACCGCGTAAGATACCCATAGCTATCAAAGACAAAGTCAAATCTGAACTCGATCGTATGGAGGACATTGGTGTAATCTTCAAACAGCAAGAACCTACACAATGGGTCAACTCAATGGTTACTGTCATTAAACCAAACGGCAAAATTCGAATATGCATTGATCCACGTGATCTGAACAAGGCAATTTTACGTGAACATTATCCGTTAAAAACAGTAGAAGAAGTTATATCGCAAATGCCGAACGCTAAAGTCTTTAGTAAATTGGATGCCACCAGTGGATTTTGGCATATTCAACTAGACGAACCTAGCTCAAAGCTATGCACATTTAATACACCATTTGGACGTTATAGATTTGCTCGCTTACCTTTCGGAATAAATTCAGCATCGGAAGTATTCCAGAAAATTGTGTCTGAAATGGTATCCGACATTGAAGGAGCAGAAGCGATTATCGACGACATTCTTATTTGGGGATCAGACCAAAAAGAACATGATATGCGTCTTAAACAAGTTCTAGACAGAGCTCGAGAATACAACTTGAAACTCAGTGCCGGAAAATGCGAAATCAGCAAACCGGAAGTAACATACGTTGGACACCGTCTAACAAGTGAAGGCGTGAAACCAGACCCAGAAAAAATCCGTGCAGTTAATAAAATGTCAAAACCGGAGTGCGTCAAGGATCTGCAAACCTTCATGGATTTTATTCAGTATCTTGGCAAGTTTATGCCAAACATGTCAACAGTCAGTGCACCGTTAAGAACACTTTTAGAGAAAAACACAGCATGGCACTGGGATGAAAAACAAGAAACTAGCTTTCAGAAGTTGAAAGAAATGGCAACAAATGCACCTCTGCTGCAATACTACAATCCGAACAAACCGCTTACACTCAGTGTTGATGCTAGTTCAAAAGGACTTGGAGCTGTACTGATACAAAATCAGAAACCAGTTGCGTATGCCTCACGTGCTCTTACTCAAACACAACAACGATATCCACAGATCGAGAAAGAAACTCTTGCAATTGTTTATGGATGTAATAAATTCCATGAGTACGTATATGGTCGCCGTGTTCAAATAGAGACAGACCATAAACCGCTACAATCAATCTTCCTGAAACCGCTTCACCAAACACCGCCTAGATTACAGAGACTTTTAATAGCATTAGAAAAGTATGATCTTAAAGTTGACTATAAACCAGGCAAAGAGATGTATCTAGCAGATCATCTCAGTAGATCGTTCCTAAAAGAAACAAAGGAAGTATTAGTACCAGACTTACACGTGAATGACATTCATTTGATATCATACTTGCCAATTGCACCAGAAATGTATGCTAAATTTCAGAAGGAAACTGCAAATGATGAACACCTTCAGGAATTACAAGATGTCATATTTAATGGATGGCCAAATGAAAAATCTGAACTTATACACTCTTTGAGGCCATACTGGACTTACCGTGATGAACTTTCAGTCATCGATGGACTATTGTACAAGTCAAACAAAGCAATTGTACCAAAAGCGCTACAAAATGAAATGTTGGACAAAATACACGAATCACATCTTGGAATCGTAAAGTGCAAAAGCCGTGCACGTGATGTACTATTCTGGATCGGCATGGGACAAGACATCGAGGACAAAGTTAAAGCATGTGGACTTTGCGCTCAACATCAGTCTCTAAACGCAAAGGAACCGATGTTAATGCCAGAAATACCGGAAAGACCCTGGTCAAAAGTTGCTACCGACTTATTTGAATACCAAAAACAACATTATCTATTAGTAGTAGACTACTACTCAAAGTGGCCAGAAGTTATGAAACTAGACAATGAAACTAGCAAAAACACCATTGATTACTTAAAAGGACTAATGTCAAGATTTGGATATATTGACGAATTAGTTTCCGACAATGGTCCTCAGTTTTCTTCATTAGAATTCAAAAGATTTGCTACCGAATATGGATTTAAACATACAACGAGCAGCCCACACTATGCTCAGTCGAACGGACAAGCAGAAAGAAGCGTTCAAACCATCAAGAAGCTAATTATGAAATCGAAGGATCCACACAAAGCTCTATTAGACTATCGAAACACACCGTTGGACATTGATCTTTCGCCAGCACAATTGTTCCTAAATAGGAGATTAAAAACATCACTACCTACTTCATTACCGCTATTGATGCCACAAAACGTCAACAACAGTGAAATTATCAAAAAACTCGAAATTCGCCAAAAGAAAGCTAAAACCAACTATGATAAACATTGTGGACCTGAATTGAAACAGCTAAAACAGGGAGACTCTATTGTAATGTACACAGATGGAAAATGGAAAGCAGGAAAAATAATTCAAAAACACCACACTCCTCGCTCCTATGTAGTACAAACATCAGATGGCAGGCGTTACAGAAGAAATCGTAGGCATATAAGACCAACCGCTTACAATGGAAACACAGTTGAAAATGAACATTTCAAGAACAATCACAATTTAACCGTCCGTAAAACTTCAACTGTCTGTAACAATTCACAAACATTAGACCGCAGTGAAACCGTTGCGTCCGAGGAAAAAGAAAGTATTGAACCATCTAACTCACCCGTGACAAGATCTGGAAGAACAATCAAAGTGCCAACCAAATTAAATGACTATGTAAAATAATTTTGTTGAACTGTCAAGTAGATTTTAGAAAGCATTTAGCTAGTTTTAGTTAGTTATCAGAAAAGACAATACATAGACTTTAAAGTTAAATTGGAAAAGAGACATTAATCTAGTCATTATTAATTTCTAGTCAAAACCAAGTCAGTATTAATTTCTAGTCAAAATCATTCAGTATTAATTTTAACTGGGTAATACTCAAATTCATTTAATCATTTAATCATTTCATTTTCATTTCATCTTTTAGAAAAAGGGGGATGTCACATACCGTAATATTGACATATCTTAACCGGATACGATCCGGACATTATTGTTATATATTATAATACTCTCCTGTATAGAAGGTTAATAAAATATCTTGTTATTGTCAATATGTCTTCCTCATAGTTATTCAACACTGACATGCATTATCACCCTACGATGATAAGTCTTAAAATACCTGAAATATCATGTGACTGAAGGTCGGACAACTTAAACATGTTAAATACACGAAGAGTATTAACCATAAAAGAAGATTGGATTGTTATTTAAACTGTATTAACAGTGAAAAAAACAATACATTTCGCGTACATATAAAAAGGGAAGATGTGGTGTGATTGCAAATCAATCAACTCTTCACAAGAGACCAAATGACACCGAAATTAACATTTATTGGTAACCGTACGGCCTTCAGCATGATTCAAGCCCATACCGCATAGTCAGCTATAAAAATAGTTAAGAGTTAGAAACTTAGTATATATATAACTTAGCCTACCTTAATACATCTGAATATCCTTCTACAGCATATTTTGATATTGTATAAGGTGCCGTGGCAATAGCTATTCTCCCCGCAATGCTTGACATGTTGATAATACGACCGTTAGCTTTCAGAAGTAATGGAAGAAAAACTCGGCACATTTCTATCATTCCGAACGTATTTACTGCTAACGTTTCCTGATAGTCATCCCTTGACAACCATTCTACTGGTACTGGTGACCCAACAATCCCAGCATTATTAACCAATCCCCATATTCCTGAAATATAAATCAAAATTAATCATTATATGTTTTAATGCATTTAAACCGTAAGCTTTGAAAATGATGTATTTATTTTGTGTCCGAAGACATCGCTATTGATAGCTCTCTATCATAAAGTGTTGTGGGATGTAGACTTATGTGTACTGATGTGGTTCATATGTGTTTCTCCTTTCTCGTTTTGTATATATATATATATATATACATGTAGATTAGACCGTTGGTTATCCTGTTTGAATGGTTTTACACTAATTAACTGGAAGTGTTTAACGACCTTGACTGGCTATACACTAGTAATTTTTAGCCCTTTTATAGTTTGCTGTTTGGTGTGAGCCAATAATACGTGTTAAAGGCCGAACTTTGACCTATAATGGTTATCTTTTAACAATTGTGACTTGGCTGCAGAGTTGTCTCATTGGAACTCATACAACATCTTCTTATATCTATTATGATCGTTGATACATAGGATTAAGGGATGTACGACAAACTACGAAAGACCCACCAGTGTCGCTCGAATCATAAAAGTTCAAAGGGAGATCATTAAACAAAACCTATCCTATCAATTATCAGAAACATTCATTTTAATTCAAATGTAGAAATGCTTTAAGAAAATGTTATCTAAATACCTAAATCTTACAAATGAAGTATAATATTATTCACCTGTATTTTCTGGTAACGATGCTTTAACATTCTCTAGTGCCTTGTTTATGCTTTCAGTTTTGGAGACGTCTAGTTGGATTGCTTTAACGTTATCGGAAGTTTCCTTATTAAGCATGTCTATTCCTTGTTGAGAAAAGCAACCAGCGAATACATGGAAGCCAAGAACATCTAATCTTTTCGCTAATAAATTACCAAATCCAGAATCACAACCCGTTATCACAACATATCGATGTCTATAGTTTCCTAATTTTTGACGATTACGAAGCCATCTCCATGTAAACCACAGAACTATAAATGAAGTAATGACATAAAACCACATAGCTTCATGCAAAAACGGAGTTGTCAAATATGGATCAGTTACCATTAAAGGAACTAACCTGAAATCAGAAATGGTATATCAATTGTGAATAACCATGTTTTTTTAATTGATCGTTTTAAAATATCAATTAAAAAAATCTTCTGGTATGCTATATCAACTGTATGTTATAACCTGTTTTTTGTAATGTGTTAATGTTTCATACAAAATGTACTTTAGTGTAATACGTTTTTTTCCACCCTAATAAAATTACAAAAAGAAGTATTTTATTCTTTATTAAAAACTTAATAATATCTGATCAAGATGAGTAAAAAGTAATTGCACTGCAACATAGCAAGCAACAATTAAGCATCGACAAATTATGATTTATCAACTTCGTAAATTTAATTAAGTAGCAAGAAATAACCAAGAGGTACAAGCATTATCTGAGTAATGCATGTCAATACATAGTCCCACTCTAATTAAAATTCATTATATTGGAACACAATTTTAACTTCATATATAGCATGTCATGGTGTAAATTATATAACAAATAACTTGTCAATATCTTCCAAGCATCATTAAAAAAGTGTTGAAACCTGATTACTTAAGTGAAATTTCTAAGGCAAAGACCATTTTTCTGCACAAAATCATCAGACCGGAACAAAATTCAAACATGATCTGTAAGTTGTCATGAAATAATTGTACTAATTATATCAATATCTTCAGGAATGACAAAAAAGGAGTGCGGAAAAGTTATTAATTTAGTAAATTCCTAAGTCGAACTCTGCGCAAAATCATCAGACCGGAATAAATTAAAATTGATCTGTAACTTGTCGTCATTTAAAACAATGCAAAAAATATCAAATCAATATTTTCAAGCATGAAGAAAAAAGTGTGGATACCTGATTTGCCGGACAGACAGACAAACGGAGTGCAAACCTGAAGTCCCCTTCGACTTCATCGGTAGGGGACTGTTCGGAGTAAAGCCTTTAACCCGTACGGATCTTACTACATGATTAAAACGGCTACTATAGCACTGAGGCCCCTCATGGGGGGGTCCTAGTAATCACATAATCACCATTTTTTTTGCCAATATAATCACATAATCATTAAATATTTGCTTATCTTTAGTAATCAAATAATCATAAACTAAAAATACAGTCCTAGGTAATCAAATAATCATGAAATATTTGGCTTAATAATCAAATAATCATTAAAAAAACGGCCAAGTAATCACATAATCAAAAACCCCATGAGGGCCCTCAGCACTGGTTTGAGTAAAATTCTGTGCAAACTGATTTTAAATTATGAATTGAAGAACAAAATCATGAAGTTATATCGATAAAATAGACATGCAAGTTAACAACGGTATATATATAGTTATGGGTAAAACGGGAGTAGAGGGTGTATGCATCCTTTCCTTTACCTTTATAATCGCCCCGGTCAAAAGATAACTATATTACTTTTCTCTAAAACCGTCAATGAAAATTATTAGCCTCGCTATAGCAGGCGGTATATTATCCCACTTCCAAAATTTTAGCGGTATATTATCCCACTTCCAAAATTTTAGAATCGTCTCTGCGATAATTAAAAGATTCACATCTTAATAAACAGTTAAACAGCCAAGTCGATTTATATGTGTGTTGTTAAAAGCATCTATTTTTTCATTATGAAATACATGTATATCAATGTTTATTTGTGTTAAACTCAACTTGTATTGTCACTTACCTGTAATGTACATATATATATATATGTGTAGTGCACTTCTAAAAGTATAAAGTTTATACACAACCTTGATAAATAAAAGTGGATAAATATAATGTGTAAAATAAGTGTGATTGTAAATGGAAATAATTGTGTGACTGAAAATTTAACCGTGGTGTACATGCTTTTAATAAATGATGCATGACTGAACGGCCATCGTGATGAATATAACATGTGAAAGTGATATAAATTATGTTAAATACATGTATTCAGCAAAAAATGAATGAACACTTTTACATGAGTGTAGACCCAATATTACGCGTTTTCGAAGGTCTATATTTAGAAACTATTATCTTGACAAAATACCATTGTTTTATAAATATAACATGTATGCATGGAACGCCGTAACTGCCTTATGGTACTACCTTCTTTATCATGATGAGGTTTTTCTTTATCGTGATGAGGCTTTTCTTTATTATGATGAAATTTTCCATTATAATGATGAGCTTTTTCTCTATTATGATGAGGTTTTTCTCTATTATGATGAGCTTTTTCTCTATCATGATCAGGTTTTTCTTTCCTATGACTGAGGTTTTTCTTGATCATGATGAAATATTTCTGTATTTTGATGTTTTTTTTCTTTAATCATGTTAATATGATACCCAAACAGTTCCCATGTCGTTGCACTCCCAAAAACTACATAGGAACCCCTTTTTTCTGTATTTCTTTTTTAAATTGATGGTGTTCTGGAGGTAGGAATTCATCTCATCATAATAAAGAAAAAACTCATCATGATAAAGAAGGAAGTACCATAAGGCATTTACGGCGTTCCATATGAATGTGTTTTTTATAAGGATCATACAATGATCGACATATCTTCATTGATTATCAACAACAGTTACATTTGTAGTGTCATTGTTTCGTACAATTAGATTAGATCTAGGACCATTGAACTTCACTGAAGGGAATCAAGGGAAGGGGGGCTTATGTTTTATTTCCTTCTGAGCCCTCCGTAAACATAGAAGAAACAAGTTTATCCAAATTCCTCTTGGTCTTGTTTGTATCTTTATATTTACGAACTACATGAACAATATTCGGAAGCTTGAGAGATCGAGGGTTCTAGACATCACCCTATGCCCTTTGACTCGATTTTTTTTTACAATTTTTTAGCTGAAAAGTGACAATTTTAGCCCTCCGTAGATTCTTGGAAATCCTTTTGATAACATATGTATGTTTTCTAAACGTTCATTGATTTTATTGACATTGAAAGACCAGTATATATTGAATAACAAACTGGCACTTTGAACCCTCCGTAAACATAGAAGACATGGACGTTTGTATTTTCATGAAATATTTTTATTCCTTAGACAGGTTAAGTAATGTTTGACATGAGTTAAATAAGGATGTTGGAATATGTGGATGTTGGGTTCCATTTTTATTTTCATTGCGCCGATTTTGAAAATTTTCATTCTTTCATTTGCGCCAATTTCATTTTTTCATTTGCGCCGATTTTATATTTGCTCCTAATTAGATTTACAGGTAATTTAAAACTTGTACATGGACTGTGCTATACCATTGGTAAAATCTGGTTATAATTGTTTTTCATCCATGTTTAAGTTAATTTTGATTCATATTGTTCTGGAACTTCGTTGTAACTTGATGGTCATATTGCACATTGAAACGGACCGAGAAGTAAATTCTTTAATCATCAAGGGCCATACATATCGGAAGGTCAGTGTTCTCAAACATAACTACATATCTTACTAATGTACCATAAAATCGTGTAAAGCCAGAGTTACCACGGATTTTATTGTCAAAACACAGATCGAGAATAACCATGTGGTAAATGTCCGAAAGACAGATGCTAAAGAACTACGGATACGGTCAACAAGGAAACAGGTCTGGAGATGTATCTTGTAGGCCCTCTTCCACTTCTAAGTGGTGAGCAGGGGACAACAGTTATATACATGTTGTGATTGACAATTCATTACATTTGTACAAGTGACAAATGGAAGAGGTCTATAATGATAAATGAAAAATAACATGACTTGGATGGAGAGTTCTCATTGACACTCACATCTTCTTATATCTATTCACCTGTAATTTACCTGTAATAAAATCGGCGCAAATGAAAACAAAAATCGGCGCAAATGAAATGCAGATCGGCGCAAATGCAAAACGCCGATTCCGGCAACACTGACATCCTAATCCAGCCTTCTATTTCGTAAGCGTTAGCTTATACTCGATCTATGGTTAAACAGTGGCCCAGGATCACAGGCTATAGCAATCAGTGAGCCAGGACCCGAGGCTACGACAAATCGTACAATCTATAGGGTAGCGAATTCTGCAGAGGTTTACCGTTTGTCGAGGTTTAAATTTCTGCACCTTCTATGCAGGATCGAAAGTCGAACATATATTGTGTGCAATTAAGTTACATTTTTATCATTGTCAATAAAATTTTTGTTATTTCATTATTTTAATAAATATTTGAATGATTGAAAGTTGTGACCTCAGTTTACATGGTTTACAACAATTTAACATTTATTGTTGCAATTTTCATTAATCATGTTGATGCAAATTAATTTCCGGAATTTTCGATTCTTTAATATGAAATATTATAAATATATAGAAAGATGTCCTTATGTTTTATGTTAACCGGATTTTAACCAAATGCCTTTGATTTATGTTAACAAAAAAATCTGGTACATGCACCCTACTGTCTGAACATGAACCAATTGTGAACTTGTGATACATGTTTTGATAATTTGCAAACAAAGAGTCTAGTTCTACGGTCTACATCTCGAGTCCATTAAAGCATAAAAAAGGGGGGGCACTTTTTATGTTTTTCTTTGGGGGGGGGGGGGGGGGGGGGGAGATAATTTATAATTTTACCTGTTTCTAATCTTATAAAAATATGAATCAATAAAAACTTATTTAATCATACCACATCTCTTTTTTTTATTTATCTAAAATATGCCTAAACGACAAGTGAAAACATACTTTTTTTTTAACAAAAAACTCAATAACTCTTAATTAAAATGTTTAAAACATCACCAAAAAGAATACAGAACTTAAGAGTAATATAACTAAGAAGTGTGTAAAGTTTTAAGCAATAATCATAAATTGTTTTTGAGATACGGCGCTACATATGAACCCCCCCCCCTTTTTTTTTTTACAAAAAACTCAATAACTCTTAATTAAAATTTTGAATCAAAACCAAAAAGTATACAGATCTTTAGATTAATATAACTTAGATGTGTGTTAAGTTTTGAGCAATAATCGTAAATTGTTTTTGAGATACGGCGCGACATGTAAAAAAAAACCTTCACCTTTTTTTACAAAATACTAAATAATTCAAATGTAAACTTAATTTGTACACAACATTTTCATCATGATGTACTTTATGTAGCAGCATAATTATAATATAATTAATTTTCATCTAATCGAAGGGAAGATTTATTTTTACATTTGACAAGAGTACATGTTTATCTAGAAACCTTGAAACATAATAAAACCATTTCGTACCTCATGGAAGATTTTTATGTCTGTCATCTCCGATTGTATGGAACATTTATATACGTATGCAATGGAAGGTTATTTTCCGAAAATTTATAAATTATTTCTCTGTAATTTCTTAAATTAAAAAAAACAAAACATATGGAGTTCTTTGATTGGTCATATTCAGGTGCAAATTGTAATGTAAGTATGTGTTCCTTCTTCAGTGAATATAAAAGAAGAATATTGTGGTTCGTCTCTTAACTCTAAGCCAAATGTCAATTGTATTTGATGTAAACATGGTAAAGTGTGTCACCTTAAAACAACCTATCCAAATTATAATAATTATTTTTAAAGTTTTATTTTACTTGAATTCAATAAATGATCATGATAAAAGTCTAGATATTCATATGTAAAGATAACTAGTGTCTTTATAGTCGTTAATTGTAAAATATATGCACATATAACATCAAATTTAAAGATAAAATTTCTTTGTAGGTAGAAGAAGCTTTATCAGCAATGGACAACTTAGAGTCATCAAAGGTATCAGGATTATAATTTAGTACGCCAGACGCTCGTTTCGTCTACATAAGACTCATCAGTGAATCTCATACGAAAACATTCATAAAGCCAAACAAGCACAAATTTGATGAACATTGAGGATCCGAAATTCCAAAAAGTTGTGCCAAATACGGCCAAGGCAACCTAGAAGTTAAGATTGGCAATTGAGAATAAAAATGATATAGAGATCAAGATAAATAAGAGAGGAAATTATTTAATCATAGTTACAGTTTTTTTTTATAAAAAGTAGCCTCACTAATCATAATGGAAAAGACAGTTTATCACAAGCATTGCTACCAACCGATCTTGACCCATTCATGGCTACATATATCTGTTTTGCTATCAATGCTACTGATATTGGAATTGTCTATACAACACTGTTTCTAAAATGAATATGTTGCTGGTAGAAGCAGAAAATTACCTTACTACGCTTAAAGAAGTTTCAAGGCATAATAAACAGTCAATAGGAATATAGACCATCTGTTTTGATGTCTGAAAACTACAAGATCACTTATTAAACATCTATGATGTGGATAAAAACAGGGAAAATACCATAATGTATAAGACAGAACGATAATAGTATGTGACTGAATTCAGTCATAGACTGAGATTTAAAATGTGTTTGTATATATTGTATAGATATTTCTACTGTACAAACCGATGTACTTTATAATGTCAATGAATAATGGTGCCAGTGACTGAATTCAGTCAAGATTTTCGTTATTGTAAACATTAATATGTATATTTAGAATCAACTTGGAATAATTTTTCTCTATAATACTAAAATCTAGTTTTGAAAAAGGAAGATTGATGTTTGTAAATTGACTGAATTCAGTCAACAGTTTTCTAATGCACTTCTGTAAAAACTGTATATACCCCTCAGAGCATTTACTTGTTGTGTAGGATATTGCACACACCCAACTGCTGTCAATCTCCAATTTTTAATGTATTATCAATTGAATATTGAATTAATAAATTAAGATGAAAGTTGTAGTGCAAGATGACTGAATTCAGTCATGACTTTGGTGTCATATATATGCAGTTTTTATTCATACAGATAACTGGGACAAACAGATTTTCATCAAAAATTAGTCACAATTTAACAGTTTGAATAAAACGTAAATTCTCGTTTATTTTGTTTTTGAACATGCTAAATAAAATATTGTTGAACTGTTTTCTCTGGCTTCTTGCATATGTTACTGGTCCTATTTGAAAAAAATAGTATATTCAGCTTCAGATTACACAAATGGAAGCAAGTACCCATTGTGCCTAACATATTTTTCCAAAAAGGGACCGAAATCCTCAGACTAAAAAAATAGTATATGTACATTTGCAATCGTGTACTTCTAACAAAATAGTTGAAAATACGTAAGGACACGATTTGCATCAACAGCTGTCAAATTCTTCTAAGATATGGGGAGAAACATCAGTTATCTAAATTTTAAGGAGGTGTTATTAAGCAGATTCTTGCATACTCTCCATATTTGACAAATCAGAATATTGACAAGTTGAAACAGAATGTGTTATTTCCTAACTTCCTGCACAATATAAGAAAGATTGAGATTTCCGAGGGTTCTAAACAGCGCCATATATGCCCTTTGACCTGATTGTTTGACGATTTTCAGCTGATTTTAGCCCTACGTAGATATCAAAGATAACATAATTCTGGAAAATCTTTTGATACCATCTGTATATATTTAATTTCTAAAAGGTTCATTGAAATTCATGGACATTGAAAGACCAGGGGTCTCATCATCATACAAGCTGTCTCCGGTAGATTGTCACCATTTCTATCCACCCTTGACTAAAGAACGAAGATGTTGACATATGTAATTCATCGTATGACCTTTAATATTGAGCAAAATTAATACGGTATAGTAAACTATTATACTTAACTGAGGACACCAGCATGAGACCACGACAAAAAATCCAAAAGAAAAAATCAACGTAGTGTATTATGTTTAAAACAATAAACGAAAATAAATATTGCAGACAGCAACTTACGACAACCACTGAATTTCAGGCTTCTGCCTTTGGACAGTTAAATGATAATGCAACCAAAATAAACATGTTTGTGATATCTCGCCCCCCCCCTTTTTTTTTACCATTTGAAGTGACGCAGCATACAAACAAAAAGCATAACCAATTGTAACAACAGCTTACAAAAAAAAACAAAAGATGTCAGTTTTAAATATACTAATATTTGTTGGGTTTTTTTTTGTGGAACATACGGTACATGTCTGACACTCCATAGTAAACACTCGGCTTAGATATAATTGTATTATAGTAAATGTAACGAAAAGTATGCAGGTTTATACACACGACAATTTATTTATGATATATAAACGTAATTTCTAAAAGATGCATTAGTTTGAATAAAAGATTATTTTTAACTTTCTGTGTCGAAAGAGTAAATTGCGGTTTATAACGGAAGGGTATACAAATACTTAGTAGTATATCATGTAACCAATTAGTACATAATGCAATGTACTAGTATACTAACTGCCTGTTTTCATGTACTTGTGATTTTTGACTGTGGCGTTTTAAAAGGATTTTTGTGGTCATTATTTGAATGGAAATTTGCAAAATTCATTAAAGAAGATGAGGAATAAAATTTTGCAATTAATGTTATCTTTTTTAATGATGGATTCTTTGCAAGGTAAGAATTCCTGGAGTGCATCTTTGTATAAAAAAAAATGTCAAAACCGAGCGAACGACAATATCAAACAACGGAACAAATGGAAAGTAACTGTCATAGCGAGACTTGGAAGAAGCACCTTTTTTATACAATCAAAGCAGGTTAAACCTATCAAAACACCGAGCAAACCAATCATTATTATGATATTTTTTCGTCATTTAAACGCGTCTAATATTAAAATCCATTTAACACTGTGTTTGTGATTTGCCGTCAAATGTATAAAGATTAAAAAAAAAAACTCCAATAGGTTATAAAAAGTAAAATAACAAAAGTACTGAACTCCGAGGAAAATTCAAAACGGAAAGTCCATAGTCACATGGGAAAAAGTAATACACGAAGTGATTCTGCTTGACAAACACACTGCGTGGGAAAATAATAGATTTGGTTAGGCCAACTTATATAATTAACTCGAAAGAAATAGTAGGATTATGAAATATATATGTATTGTATGTGAAACAGAAATCGAGCTCTTTGTTTTCGGAATTGAATTAGACAGTATTCCTTTTATCTTTCACTGGTGGTAAGCGGATGGTCGTAACTAAAAGTTACGACCATCCGGAGATGGGAGACAACTCTAGGGATAAGTTTTTCTTTTCATATTTTCGTGCAGTAAAAGGTTCATTTGAGCCAAACCACTTGTCTCATATACACTTATCGTGAGTGCGTTGATATTGAAACCAAGTTTGATAGACAAAATTATTCCAATTTTCGTAAAATAGTCATTCAAAAGTTGGAGCATGATGGTCGTAACTTTAAATGTGTGATGGTCGTAAATTCAACTATAATATTTTGAATGATGGTCGTAACTTTGAAAGATGACCGTAACTCGAGTATTTAGACAAACTTTTATTAATGTATTTTAAAAGTAAAAGTAATAAACTCAGATGTCATATATGATTTGTTACAAACAATATTATTTGTTACTATGGTAATGGTATGCAGAAATTGAGCTAGAAAATTATTAAACACACAGTTCTGATGTATTCCAAACGCTCATCATTTAGGAGCAACAGTGAAAACTTATCAACTCGCATTAAGCCAAAAAGTATGTTAGGGTTGAGTATTAATATTTTTTTTACTGTACGTTAAGGCATAAAATTATTAAATGCACGTGTGTTCCCTCATATTTTTTTTAAATTTTATTTTCGACTTTTTTTCTGCAATCATGTCGGCAGATGAAATTATTAAACGTACAATTCTGAACAATCATCTTCAACTTTTAATCAGTTATTTCAGTTCTTATAAACTATAGGTCTTCAAATATTTGGCTTTTGGTGGTTCATGCGGAAATTAAATCCACAAATACACTTCGGAGTCCTGGGTTGAGTTCAATATCGTAGCAGCTACGTATAGTAAGTACTACGTAGGTTTTGACTATTTAACGACTAGTTGCTACATAGATATTGATAGCCGCTACGATATTGAACTCAACCCAGGATTTTTTAACGTGCTGTCTATTGTTTATCGATTACATAACGATTATGTATATAGCGGTATATCATTGATATTAGTTCTAAGTATTGGTACGGAATGAAAACTGAATCCATTGTGTCGCAATGAAAATTGTATTAACCTCGAAAGTAGGAATATTGTTGATATATATATTTTACACTGCTACACGCGCTGACTTTAAGAGTAAAATAAAATACTAGTTTGAAGCCAGGCTTAAGCTTGTGACCATGATAATATGTCAAAGACTTAGGTAGAACGAAATGTACTGCGGCAATTATCACATACAAACCCCACGGTATGCAGATTGAACATTATGTGTATGTTATATGTTTATATTGTATGAATGGCTACATGCTACTCATGGACTTCGTAATGGACATAACTGTCCACCTTATTGTCAGCTTGATTTCACCAAATAACAATATGACTTCTAAAAATCCAGGCTAAAAATAAAGCGTACGTGTTCTTTAACTCAGGTACGGACCTGCGAATTTGCGGGAATGGTCTAGTCTAGATAACGACCTTCATAACCTATCAATATTAACTTTTAAATTATTTTGACTCCTTACTAATGCTCTTTCGACTTAATATATCAATCTTCAATTGTAGATTTCAAAAAAAATCAACTAGTAGGTACATCCTCAATAAGTTTTAATAATGTTTATCTTTAACAAAGATGCAAAATCTCAGTAAAAAAGAAAAAAACCAGGATACTGTTATTTCATGTGATGTCCAATTTATTAAAAATGCCTTTCCTTAAAATCATTTATTTTGTAATTAAAAATGATTTGATACATTTCGTGCTTTTTATTTCTAACTAAACATTATCATAACCAAGGCTGTGTTTCTTGTATTAAAATGAATTCTCCACTTTTGAGATATTTACATTGTTAATGAATTTAATCGCTTATATTAATTCAACTATTTGTCTCTGGTTAGTTTTATACATTATATTTTCAGTATACATGACTGTCATTTCATTTTGTATTGTTTCGTTCGATTCGTTCCAATTTTCTTCCGTTTCGCACTTTACAGGTACCCCTCTCTTCACCCCTTTAGATTTTATCATTGGTGAAAACAACTTCACAATATATAATATAATATATTCATATAATAAAAGACACGTTTAAAACTCTTGACTTGTCTTGTTCGGTCCAAAACATTTTAAAAATTTGGAATTTTAAACCAATTTGAAACTTTAATCAAAATTCCCCCAAACTAATATTTGAAAACTTTTTTAAATTTTTTTATTGATAAAAGTTACACGGATTGAAATTGCTTTATTTTACGTTGTATGTAAAAATTTTAAAAAAATCTTCAGAAATACAACATATAATATATGCATACAATACAAGACACGTTTAAAACTCTTGACTTGCCTTATTCGGTCTTATTTAAAACAGAGTAACGACCATCACAAATTTTTGTTACGACCATCCTAAACATTTTTGTTTTTTTTTAGTTACGACCATCATGCTCGAATTTTTGAATGACTATTTTACGAAAATCGGAATGTTTTAATGCATCAAATTTGATTTCAATATCTCCGAACCACCGAAGAGTATGTATGAGACAAGCGGTTTGACTCAAATGAACCTTTTACTGCACAAAAATCGGAAAAGAAAAACTTATCCCTAGAGTTGTCTCCCATCTCCGGATGGTGGTAACTAAAGATGGTCGTAACTTTTAGTTTACCACCAGTGATCTTTGGAATAGTTTCTGTAAATTGAAAGATTCTGATCAAAATAAAATTAATATTTCATAATTTAAAGTTTTAGAGATAATAAAGTGTGTACAGTAACATGTGTCAGGAACTATTGTATTTCTTTTAAAAGGTCTAGAAATTTTGCACATCTTTTCGATAAAAGCGATATCAAGGTCTTTTGTCGTTTTCAACACTTTAATTATGAGGTCGAATGATCTTGCTTTTTTCAAATATTCTGACTGCTTTGTTAATGGTTGTGATGCAACATACAAAAAAAACGGAAACAGAGAATCAGGCTATAGATATACTTATTTTTAGTTGAGCCATACAGTATACCATTCACCTCCTACGTGTATTATTATGTTTACTGGCGGTTAAAATTAACTACCAGTATTCAAATGAAGTAAAAACAAAACATGACTTTTTTTTTCTAACGTTACAAACTTTCTAAATTTTTGCTCTGAATTTGTATACAGACAGGGATTTTTTTTATAAAGTCTTTTAAAAATGCTCTTCAACTTTGTAATTGTTTGGCTTTATAAATATTTTGATATGAGCGTCACTGATGAGTCTTATGTAGACGAAACGCGCGTCTGGCGTACTAAATTATAATCCTGGTACCTTTGATAACTATTTACACCACTGGGTCGATGCCACTGCTGGTGGACGTTTCGTCCCCGAGGGTATCACCAGCCCAGTAGTCAACACTTCGGTGTTGACATGAATATTAATAATGTGGTCATTTTTTGTTTATAAATTTCCTGTTAACAAAAGCTCAAATTTTTCGAAAAACTAAGGATTTTCTTATTCCAGGCATAGATTTCCTTAGCCGTATTTGGCACAACTTTTTGGAATTTTGGATCCTCAATGCTCTTCAACTTTGTAATTGTTTGGCTTTATAAATATTTTGATATGAGCGTCACTGATGAGTCTTATGTAGACGAAACGCGCGTCTGGCGTACTAAATTATAATCCTGGTACCTTTGATAACTATTAATGATATATCAAACAGCAATTTGACAGATTATGGGCAAATTTTAGTATTTATCCATGTCAATTATGACATATTTTTTTCGTTCCTTCAATTTATAGTGAAATATCAAGGATAACTTTACATTATAATGGAATTGTTTATGACTGTAATGCAAGTTAGAGGTTTAGCTAGCTATAAACTCAGGTTTAATCCACATATTTCTACATAATAAAATGCCTGTACAGGAATACGATAGTTGTTATCCATTCGTTTGATGTGTTTCGAAAGTTGATTGTGTCAATTGATTAGGAAATTCCCGTTTGGAATTTTCCTCGAATTCGGGATTTTTGTTATTTTACTTGTTACATAAATAGATATACATATTTCATGCGAACATGAGTCAAACAAACTATGAAGATATAAAGACAACACATTTAAGTTATTGAGAATTATGTTTTGCTCCGGCGTGTTTGATGTCAGTGCTTGAGTTACTTAATTATCTCAAATGTCAACAAGTCAACGAAACATATAATATTACATTGTAAGCCTCTTAACTACATGTACGTATTATATTTGTAGTACTAAAAATGTACAAGAATATTACAAGAGTGTTTAAATTACTAGTTAAGAAATCTTGTATTCCTAACATAAAATATTTGTCTAGATTTATAGTACCTGCCAGTGGTTATTTGCATCTTGAATTTTCTATCATCGAGGTCCGATTTTTCGGCTATGCTGCGTTTTGCACGTAACCTTTTCTTTAAATCGAAGACATAAATAGGGATGTAGATACCTTATTATTTCATTTCTTGGACGCCTAAATAATTTTCAATGCCAATGGATACAATTAATGGTAAAAACAGTATTATTAAAGCAATAACTATCAGTATGTAACTGAGAAAACTCATAGACTTGTATTTTGTGTCTGCTTTGTTGTTTGGAATTTATGGACACCTTGCCACGTCCAGTAAATGATTTTGATAGATGAATACCTTGCCACGTCCAGTAAATGATTTTAATAGATTGATACCTTGCCACGTCCAGTAAATGATTTTGATAGATGGATACCTTGCCACGTCCAGTAAATGATTGTGATAGATGGATACCTTGCCACGTCCAGTAAATGATTTTGATAGATTGATACCTTGCCACGTCCAGTAAATGATTTTGATAGATTGATACCTTGCAACGTCCAGTAAATGATTTTGATAGATTGATACCTTGCCACGTCCAGTAAATGATTTTGATAGATGGATACCTTGCCACGTCCAGTAAATGATTGTGATAGATGGATACCTTGCCACGTCCAGTAAATGATTTTGATAGATTGATACCTTGCCACGTCCAGTAAATGATTTTGATAGATTGATACCTTGCCACGTCCAGTAAATGATTTTGATAGATTGATACCTTGCCACGTCCAGTAAATGATTTTGATAGATTGATACCTTGCCACGTCCAGTAAATGATTTTGATAGATTGATACCTTGCCACGTCCAGTAAATGATTTTGATAGATGCATACCTTGCCACGTTCAGTAAATGATTTTGATAGATTGATACCTTGCCACGTCCAGTAAATGATTTTGATAGATTGATACCTTACCACGTCCAGTAAATGATTTTGATAGATGAATACCTTGCCACGTCCAGTAAATGATTTTGATAGATTGATACCTTACCACGTCCAGTAAATGATTTTGATAGATGAATACCTTGCCACGTCCAGTAAATGATTTTGATAGATTGATACCTTACCATGTCCAGTAAATGATTTTGATAGATGGATACCTTACCACGTCCAGTAAATGATTTTGATAGATGAATACCTTGCCACGTCCAGTAAATGATTTTGATAGATTGATACCTTACCACGTCCAGTAAATGATTTTGATAGATGGATACCTTGCCACGTCCAGTAAATGATTTTGATAGATTGATACCTTGCCACGTTCAGTAAATGATTTTGATAGATGAATACCTTGCCACGTCCAGTAAATGATTTTGATAGATTGATACCTTACCATGTCCAGTAAATGATTTTGATAGATGGATACCTTACCACGTCCAGTAAATGATTTTGATAGATGGATACCTTACCACGTCCAGTAAATGATTTTGATAGATGGATACCTTACCACGTCCAGTAAATAATTTTGATAGATGGATACCTTGCCACGTCCAGTAAATGATTTTGATAGATGGATACCTTGCCACGTCCAGTAAATGATTTTGATAGATGAATACCTTGCCTTGCCACGTCCAGTAAATGATTTTGATAGATTGATACCTTGCCACATCCAGTAAATGATTTTGATAGATGCATACCTTGCCACGTCCAGTAAATGATTTTGATAGATGCATACCTTGCCACGTTCAGTAAATGATTTTGATAGATGGATACCTTGCCACGTCCAGTAAATGATTTTGATAGATGGATACCTTGCCACGTCCAGTAAATGATTTTGATAGATTGATACCTTACCATGTCCAGTAAATGATTTTGATAGATGGATACCTTGCCACGTCCAGTAAATGATTTTGATAGATGCATACCTTGCCACGTTCAGTAAATGATTTTGATAGATTTGTTCTGCTTTGTATCAATATGATGAAATAAGCGTATTCAACCCATTTGGAATGTGTTCTCATGTTGTGCCGTAACACCAATGTCACTGTTTATAGAGGATCGGGGTAAGCACTGAAAAATATGTTCAATCCGGCATATTCTATATGTGCCTGTTCCAATTCAAGCGCCCGTAGTTTAGTGGTTGTCTTTGGTTTATATTTGTTATATTTGTTTTTAGTAAATTGTTTTGTTATAAAGTAAGTCGTTTGCTTTCTCATTTATACCTGTCATTCGTTGTGGGTTTTTCTCATTGTTGGATGACCTATGTTTTATTCCTTTTACTGCTTACCTATACTTCATTTGAACTTTGTTGGATAGTTATCTCATTGGCAATCATACATTTTGTACCACATCTCCTAATTTTTATTTTCAGTAACGACTCCTTCTACTGGAAAAATGAACCTCGTCAAAATTGAAAGTTGTACTCCTTAATAGACAAAGACATATACTTACCCTTTATTAAGTATGAATCTTTACAATGCGCAAAAAAAATCTTTAAAGAAAAATCAATATTGCAAAACAGTCTTCCTGTCAAACCGACTTGATTAATGATTAATACATCAGGTTCTTGACTTAGGACAGGTGCAAATGTCCCTTTTGAAATCTTCCGCCTCTTTTAAATTACGACTTAGAAAGAGAACTGAAGACCGAGGCAAAACAGCAGTGCAATGTTCGTAGAAATTATTCAAATGGTTTTAAACATCTCTTTTCAACTTATCTATAGCTTGAAATGGTTTCTATTTAAAAGAAAACGGACAAAGAATGTAAAATAAAGATAAAATCACTCTGCAAAAACATCATTCCTGGTACAACGAACTGAGTACTAAGTCGGTATAGTCTCGATATAATTCAGTTTTCAGTGTTTTGTGTTAATGAACATTTATTTCACAGCTCCTTTTAAACAAATGGTGTTAATTCCGAGAAAAAAAACACTCAAGAAAATACAAATCAAGATTTGAGCTACAATCGACATCAACATAACTGTTTGGGTTTTTTTTTTTTACCGTTATAAAATATAAAAATTTAAACAATCAATAATATAAACTATATTTTCATTATAAGGGGTTTTTTTAAGATTATTATTTTGTTTTTTTCTACAAAAAATTATGTAGATAAATTGAATTTTATACATTAGTAATATTAAAAGGAAATGAAGCGAGGGGATTTTTTTATGCAAATGACCCAAAAGATCAATCATATTTTTTTCTAAACAGAAGTTGGAAGATTGAAAGTTTATATTAAACAAATGGGACAAACAGGTACGTTATCACAACAAGCAGCGTTCCAGGTTTCTGGGAATCAAGGAGACGAATGGATAAAAGCACAATTTCCAGTCGGTGAACAAACAAAGTCTTTCAGGGTATTTATGCTTTTAAAAATCAAATAACACAAGTCTTTCAGATTCTAGAAATTTACAATTTTCATTCAGAGGCAATTTAAATAGAAAATAAAAGTTATCTCTATATATTTCAACATTACAATATGTTGATTAGCATAAATTAACTAAAATAAAATTCTAAAGTTTTGCTAAAGCAATTAGGAAATATCCCGAAAGTTATTTATCGAACTTTCTCCAAAAAGATGCAGTAAATGTGAACATTGATTTTTGAAATATTTTGAAATTAAGTGCATTTGTAGATGCATAATTTTGCATGGACGACTCCACATGTAGTCCATTGTTTCATACAATTCAAGATTACCAAATAGATTAAGATAAAATAGTGTCACGCCCCTCTTAAGTTATAATTAGAATTTTATTTATGATAGAATAGAGAAAACACTCATAGACCTCCATTTTTCGCCATTAAAAAAAAATAAAACGTTTTCTTGGTAGTAGAGATAACAATAATATTTACACAATTGTGAGTCACACATCATGCAGCATAACCCTTGGCTTGTTTTGTTTATTTCTTTAAGTTTAGTCGTGGACCTTTATTTACTAAATACTTTTCACTTAGTCAACTTATTTTCTTTTTTATTTTACGAAAATTGGCGATACTATCAAGCAGAGAGTGCTCCAGGTAGATATTGAATAGTTACTTACAGTTCTCAAATTCCTTTTTGATAAATTTAGAACTAATATTCCAACTCTCAAGTAATTTAACTTTAGGTGCCTATTCCATTTATGTCCCATTTTAGCCATCAAGCTCCTCACTTATTCATACTATAAATACAATCAAATTTTGGTTTTGAGCCTTACTAACGAAGGTCAATCCAGAAAAGCGCGTCGAAAACACCACATGTAAAGTTATTTTCATTTGCAAGAATACCCTAGATAGTTTTGGCCAGTTTTGTTGTAGTACCATTTTGTAATAATGATTTGTTGTGGTACCATTTTGTAATAATGATTATGTACAAATTGTAGTTTTATACAAGTTTCGTATTTAATTCATTTTTTACAATGAGATACTATTAGTTTCATATTGTGTTAGTGACCTAATACAATGTATACGGGGGTCAGTAAATTTTATATGGGGTTCCAGCTTCGCTATCAGGTTACAAGCACACTGTGTAACGAATTTATCTCACCGATAAGAGTTGTCTCATTGCAATCATACCGCGTATTCTTATTTTTATATTAAAGTGTCAAAGTGTTCAGTTTTAAGAACCTGCTTCCATTGGTCTGCACAAAAACACTAATGTGAAAAATAACAATTTAATATTAACAACCTTAATATAACAATATTAAACAGAACTTTCAGTACATTTAGATATACTTTTAACTTATATCAGATTCTATGTCCCACAAATATCTTGTAGCAATCGCTAACGGGATAATAGCACAAAAAAAAACAAAAAAACACTTGATTGGATCAAAATATGTATAACTCATATTTGTAACAAACTTTGAAAACGCTATTAAATCACTCTATTAACTAATTGTCAATTAGATATTTAATAGTCTATTAGAAGTAAATAGTCTATTAACTTAATAGACGTTTGTGCAACCCAGTGCAGCCATACATAACTCTTAATGCATTTATATACATGTTCATCCTTTTTGTAAACTATTGCTATGAGCGTTCCTGTTGAAAAGAATACATACAATGCTTGGCGGAACTTGTGAAAAACTGTACGTTGTGCTTTGCTTTACCGACACATGTTGGAACCAAGTTTACTGTTATGTTTACCCAAAAAGAAATGAAAGCAATACTTTATAAATTTCATGCAGCAGGAGCCATTTTTGTTATTTTGTATTTACATTCATCTGGAACGATCAACCATTACATTGTCAGTTTGGTTTCGATTTATGAGTGCAAATGTCCCTTTGGTATTTTCCCTATATATTTTTTTTTCAGTTTTCGTATACTCTCGTTACTTTACTGGTTTTTTTCTTCTTTATCACTCATATAAGTGCACTCTGCATTTGAAACTATAGAATTTCGTATTATCTTTGTATTTCCAGTTCATAATTGAAGGAGAAAAGTTGAAAAGTTACTTGGGTGATATTGCTGTGGATGATCCTAAATTGTACAACTGTTCAGATGGTAAAGTTTTCTATTACACCGATCCTCTTACTTACGATCATTTCACAAGAAAAGTAATTTATTAAGATTGACTGGCACTATATCAATCAATAAAAAAAAAGTCAGTTCCAACGTTTATATGTTTTGTGTACCACTGATCCAAAAAGCAAAAGTATGAGATATGCTGTAAGGAAGAAACATTTAACACAAATTACACGCACAAATTGATTAGAGCATTTGCTTTCTTAGTACTTAAGTCAGGCTAGGACGGTGACATATTCTCACACGAATCGCTCAACAACATAATAAAAAATTAGGATTTAAAAGTTAGTTGGCTTTCAATACAGAAGAAAATGACTATATTCAAACAAAATCTTCGTTTTTAATTACTACATCTCATAATTTTAGCGAACTCAAGATTCAAAAGTTGAAACATGAGTCTAAGAACTTAGTGTAATAATTAGCATAGTAATGATTTTTATCTGCGTATACTATACAAGATACATAAATTAGCTTTCTCACAAGATTTTTAGACGATTGTTAGCTAAAAAGTGATAATTTTAGCCCTCCGTAGATATCGAAGATGGCGTCATTCTAGGAAATCCTTTTGCTAACATCCGAATATTATATATTTTCTAAACGTTCATTGAATTTTATGAACATTGAATGACCAGGGGGATCTCATCGTCATTTGAGTGGTCTCTGATAGAATTTCTCTATATATTTTGAATATCAAACTGGATCTTTGAGCCCTGCGTAAATTTAGAAGACAAAAAGTTTATCCAAATTGCTTTTAGTATCGATTTTATTTTTATATTAACTACCGACCTGTCTAATTTTAGGAAAGATTGAGAGATCAGAGGGGTCTTAATGACATTTAAGTGGTCTCCTGTATGTTTTCACTTTATTTTTCTGTTTATTTTGGCTGTCCATAATTATAGATATTTATGTTTTTGAATGTTACTAGAGTGATCGATTGTTTTTTCTAGAAATATCATATACAAAAGAACATATTTGATGTTGTTTTATTGATAAAAATCTAAATTTCATAAAGTCAAATGTGCGATTAACATAAGGGTTATTTGAGGACAGACAAAGAGAATTTACAATTGCTTGAAAGGGTAAAAACGATTTCCTACATATCTTTTCACTACTTCTAACTCTTTCAACTCTTTGTATCATGCTGTTTGTGTTTTTGAATGTTTCAATATTGATAGTTTCCACTAAATTTTAATATCGAATATCAAATAACGAACCGGCTGCTTTCTGCACATTCATTTCTGACTCAGACAAAAACAAACTTAAGCACCCCCCTTTTTTTAAAGTTAAATAGCGGCTTCTTAGTAGATACTAGAACACCCCCGTGATATCGCGGATCCGTGACTGAATTAAAGTATATAACTATGCGCAAGCCTTATTTTGATATTAGTATTGTTATCTGATAAAGTCATGCCGATTATAAGATACCCAGTTTTGTCTGCTTTCAAATCTTTCTGTTTGAATCCGTCGAACTGGAACTTATCAATTATTGGTAGTATTAATTAGTTCTAAAACAAAAGGTCCTGGAATGGAATATTTTTTAATCAACAGCATTGTCCTATATTAGTTATAAAGTTGAATTCTTTGATTCGCTGTTTTACGTCATGCCCGCAAACAAATTGAAAACTGTACCTATACGCCTTATTTTAGTCCAGATTTTTAGTATTCGTATTGTTATCTTAGAAAGTTTTACTGATTAAAATGATACAATAGGTAACAATTTGACAATCTAGTAGTGTCAACCCTGTGAATATGACCCGTGTATATAGCATATTAATCCTGAATACACCGTTTGGTGGTGCGCCTGTCAGATGCGAACGTACAAATAAGGTAATAGGTAACAGGTGAATATACCATTGGTATCGGTATCGGACTCAACCCGGAACTTCTTAATTATTGGCAATATTAATTACGTGGAAAACAAAAGGGCCTGGAGTGGTGTAATTTTTACAAAAACAAACTTAAGCACCCCCCTTTTTTTAAAGTTAAATAGTGGCTTCTTAGTAGATACTAGAACACCCCCGTGATATCGCGGGTCCGTGACTGAATTAAAGTATATAACTATGCGCAAGCCTTATTTTGATATTAGTATTGTTATCTGATAAAGTCATGCCGATTATAAGATACCCAGTTTTGTCTGCTTTCAAATCTTTCTGTTTGAATCCGTCGAACTGGAACTTATCAATTATTGGTAGTATTAATTAGTTGTAAAACAAAAGGTCCTGGAATGGAATATTTTTTAATCAACAGCATTGTCCTATATTAGTTATAAAGTTGAATTCTTTGATTCGCTGTTTTACGTCATGCCCGCAAACAAATTGAAAACTGTACCTATACGCCTTATTTTAGTCCAGATTTTTAGTATTCGTATTGTTATCTTAGAAAGTTTTACTGATTAAAATGATACAATAGGTAACAATTTGACAATCTAGTAGTGTCAACCCTGTGAATATGACCCGTGTATATAGCATATTAATCCTGAATACACCGTTTGGTGGTGCGCCTGTCAGATGCGAACGTACAAATAAGGTAATAGGTAACAGGTGAATATACCATTGGTATCGGTATCGGACTCAACCCGGAACTTCTTAATTATTAGCAATATTAATTACGTGGAAAACAAAAGGGCCTGGAGTGGTGTAATTTTTAATCTACACCATTGTACTATATTAGTTATATATAAAGTTGAATTCTTTGATTCGTCGTTTTTACGTGATGACGGCTGACAAATTGGACCTCGTAATTTTAGTATTATAGATAGATTGTGTGATTACTACAAATGAACGACTCTCCACCAGAAATCAAATGAAGTAGTAGGTTCTATAGGTTGCCATACGGCTTTGAAACGCGACAAAATGCAACACCGAAAGAAATAGCCATCAAAAGCCCTGACGCTACAAATTAGAAACAACATACAAAAAACAAAAAAGATAAACAGTTATTTTGTTTTAATTTTTTCTTTCTTTTTTTTAGAAAAATGGGGTGGTATTTTGTGAGTAGTTTTGGATTTCTTTTTTTTCTAGGAACATGGAATCAAGGTCAAAGAAATTACCAGCATCTTTAAAGCAAATCGATCATCTTGTTTGAAATGCAGACGTTATTTTGCACAAACGATGACTGATGATGACATCGTTTAAGATAATGTAATTGAAAGTGACAATGCAATTCTTTTTTTAAGCTAACTTGAAACTTCTCTGTTATGATTATGATGTATAATATGTCCGACAGAATACATTCAAATGACGTCCAAATTATTTCCATAAAGTGTATATACTATAAAATTGTTATATTTTTTCCATGGGGGGGGGGGGGGGGGGGGGGTAAAAAAAGTTAGTTATCTCATAATTACAAAGATTGCGTTATTTTAATGAACATTTAAGTAAATGACTTTTTTAAAATTTATGTGATTATACTTTCACGTGAGATTCTGTTGATTTTATTTCACGTGAAGATGTACATGTAGATATAGGAAGATGTGGTGTGAGTGCCAATGAGACAACTCTCCATCCAAATAAAAATTTAT
>CM034351.1:85057043-85105493 GCA_019925275.1 Mytilus edulis
ATTTTTCAAAGTCTTAAACCCTTAATTTCGGCAACAATGAGCTGAGCAGAACTTAACTTAAACTTGATCTGTAATTCATCATGGTTAACTAACATACCAAAATTCAGCCCAATATCTCAAGGAATTAAGAATAAAAGTCCGTATTACTGTGATTTTCAACAATTTATCAAAGTACAAAGCACGTGAATTCGACAGAAATTAGCGGGGCGGAAAAAAAATCAGCCCAATTTCTGAAGGCGTTTAGAAAATAATCCGTATAACTGTGATTTTCAACGATTTATCAAAGTCTGTAATTTCGCAAACAAATACTGGAGCGTAACGAAACTTAACTTGATCTATACCTCATCATGGTTAACTCACATACCAAACATCAGCCCAATATCTCAAGGGTTTAGAAAAAAACTCCGGATAACTGTGATTTTCAACAAATTATCAAAGTCCAAAACCCGTAATTTCGGCAAAAATTAGCGGAGCGGAACTTAACTTAAAATTGATCTGTAACTCATCATGGTTAGCTCAAATTACAAAAATCAGCTTAATATCTCAAGGCGTTGAGAAAAAAACTCCATATAATGGTTTGTTGCGGAATGACGGAATGACGAACAAGGGTAAAACTATATGTCACCGACAACTTCGTTGCGAGGCCATAATGATCTGTATCTCATCATGGTTAACTCACATACCAAAAATCAGCCCAATATCTCAAGGTGTGTAAAAACAACTCCGTTTTAACTGTGATTTTCAACAATTTATCAAAGTCCAAAAGTGCGTAATTTCGACAAAAATTAGCGGAGCGGAACGAAACTTTAACGTGATCTGTAACTCATCATGGTTAGCTCACATACCAAATATCAGCCCAATATCTCAAGGCGTTTAGAAAAAAAAATCCATTGAATGGTTTGTTTCGGAATGACCGAATGACGGAATGACGGACAAGGGCATAACTATATGGCACCGAAAACTTCGTTGCGGGGCATAAAAATGAATCTGTTAATGGTATCATTCTCTTTCTACAAAACATTGGTATTTAGGGTTACCACTGTACCCTATTCCTCTAAGTGTGGTTAGCTTGAAATAAATAGATAACAATCTATACTATTTCCATTATATGTTAATTGCTTTTAGTGCCACTGTGGGCAGTTCGTCCTTTTGACACGATTGATGCAAACAAAATATGTTTAAATGCAACAGGACATTTAATTAAATGTTGATACACTTAAACAATTACCTTTAAGTATAAAGGCGCAAATGTGACAGCTAGAAGTTTCAGAAGATGTTTCGACAAAAGGAATAGAAAACTTGAGAGTGAAAATAAACTGTTGTTTTCAGTCTGAGATAATAGTGTAATTTATCACAACGGGAAATAAATCCCCTCCTATAATATAGAGATGTGAATTGTTTGCGTTTCCAGGCGTTCATATATATAGGTTTACTGACATGCATTATCATCCTACGATGATAAGTCTTAAAATACCTGAAATATCATGTGACTGAAGTAATGTTAGGTCGGACAACATAAATACATGAAGAGTTTTAACCATAAAAGAAGATTGGATTGTTATTTAAACTGTATAAACAGTGAAAAAACAATACATTTCTCGTACATATACAAGGGAAGATGTGGTGTGATTGCAAATCAATCAACTCTTCACAAGAGACCAAATGGCACAGAAATTAACATCTATAGGTAACCGTACGACCTTCAGCAATGATTCAAGCCCATACCGCATAATCAGCTATAAAAATAGTTAAGAGTTAGAAACTTAGTAAATATATTACTTAGCCTACCTTAATACATCTGAATATCCTTCTACAGCATATTTTGATATTGTATAAGGTGCCGTGGCAATAGCTATTCTCCCCGCAATGCTTGACATGTTGATAATACGACCGTTAGCTTTCAGAAGTAATGGAAGAAAAACTCGGCACATCTCTATCATTCCAAACGTATTTACTGCTAACGTTTCCTGATAGTCATCCCTTGACAACCATTCTACTGGTACTGGTGACCCAACAATCCCAGCATTATTAACCAATCCCCATATTCCTGAAATATAAATCAAAATTAATCATTATATGTTTTAATGCATTTAAACCGTAAGCTTTGAAAATGATGTATTTAGTTTGTGTCCGAAGACATCGCTATTGATAGCTCTCTATCATAAAGTGTTGTGGGATGTAGACTTATGTGTACTGATGTGGTTCATATGTGTTTCTCCTTTCTCGTTTTATATACATATACATGTAGATCAGACCGTTGGTTCTCCTGTTTGAATGGTTTTACACTAACTAACTGGAAGTGTTTAACGACCTTGACTGGCTATACACTAGTCATTTTTTAGCCCTTTTATAGTTTGCTGTTTGGTGTGAGCCAATGATACGTGTTAAAGGCCGAACTTTGACCTATAATGGTTATCTTTTAACAATTGTGACTTGGATGGAGAGTTGTCTCATTGGAACTCATACAACATCTTCTTATATCTATTATGATCGTTGATACATGGGATTAAGCCTTAGGGATGTACGACAAACTACGAAAGACCCACCAGTGTCGCTCGAATCATAAAAGTTAAAAGGGAGATCATTAAACAAAACCTATCCTATCAATTATCAGAAACATTCATTTTAATTTCATATGTAGAAATGCTTTAAGAAAATGTTATCTAAAGACCTAAATCTTACAAATAAAGTATAATATTATTCACCTGTATTTTCTGTTAATGATGCTTTAACATTTGCTAGTGCCTTGTTTATGCTTTCAGTTTTGGAGACGTCTAGTTGGATTGCTTTAACGTTATCTGAAGTTTCCTTATTAAGCATGTCTATTCTTTGTTGAGAAAAACAACCAGCGAATACATGGAAGCCAAGAACATCTAATCTTTTCGCTAATAAATTACCAAATCCAGAATCACAACCCGTAATCACCACATAACGATGTCTATAGTTTCCTACTTTTTGACGATTACGAAGCCATCTCCATGTACACCACAGAACTATAAATGAAGTAATGACATAAAACCACATAGCTTCATGCAAAAACGGAGTTGTCAAATATGGATCAGCTACCATTAAAGGAACTAACCTGAAAGCAGAAATGGAATATCAATTGTGAATAATAATTATGTTTTTTATATATGATCGTTTTAAAATATCAATTAAAAAAATCTTCTGGTATGTTATATCAATTGTATGTTATAACCTGTTTTTTCATGTTTTTTAAATGTTTCATACAAAATGTAACACGTTTTCTTCACCTTAATAAAGTTACAAAAAGAAGTATTTTCTTCTTAATTAAAAACTTAATAATTTATCGTCCAGATGAGCAAGAAGTGTTTGCACTGCAACTTAGCAAGCAACAATCAAGCATCGACAAATTATCATTATGATTTATCAACTTCGTAAATTAAATTAAGTAGCAAGAAATAACCAGAACAACCATTCTCTGAGTATTGCATGTCAATACATAGTCCCCTTCTAATTAAAACTCATTATATTGGAACACAATTTTAACTTCATATATAACATGTCATGGTGTGAATTATATAACAAATTTCTTGTCAATATCTTCCAAGCATGACGAAGTGTTGGAATCTTATTATTGAAGTGAATTTTCTAAGGCAAAGACCATTTTTCTGCACAAAATCATCAGACCGGAACAAAATTCTAACTTGATCTGTATTTGTCATGAAATAATTATTCAATCAATATCTTCAAGAATGACAAAAAGGGAGTGCGGAAAAGTGATTAATTTAGTAAATTCCTAAGTCGAAGGACCATAAAAGAGGGACGAAAGATACCAGAGGGACAGTCAAACTTATAAATCGAAAATAAACTGACAACACCATGGCTAAAAATGAAAAAGGACAGACAAACAACAGCACACACGACACAACATAGAAAACTAAAGTATAAACAACACGAACCCCACCAAAAAACTAAGGGTGATCTCAGGTGCTCCGGAAGGGTAAGCAGATACTGCTCCACATGTGTCACCCGTCGTGCTGCTTATGTGATAACAAATCCGGTAAATAGTATAATTTCTCTGCACAAACTCATCAGACCAGAATAAAATCAAAATTGATCTGTAACTTGTCATGATAAAACAATGCACAAAATATCAAATCAATATTTTCAAGCATTAAGAAAAAAAAGTGTGGAAAACCGATTTGCCGTACAGACAGACAGACAGACAAAAGAAGTGCAAACCTTAAGTCCCCTTTGACTTCACCGGTAGGGGACTGTTCAGAGTAAAGCCTTTAACCCGTACTGACCTTACTGTAAGTTTGAAACGGCTACTATAGCACTGGTTTGGGTGAAATTCTGTACCAACTGATTTTAAATTATGAATTGAAGAACAAAATCATGAAGTTATATCGATACAATAGACATGCAAGTTAACAACGGTATAGTTGTGGATAAACCGGGAGTACAGGGCGTCCCTTACCGAAAAAAGGACTTGCGGCAAACATTGCTGCAAGCTTGCAGCAAATGTTTGCTGCAAACTTGCCGCAACCATTTTACATGTGCAAATGACGTTTGCGGCAAGCTTGCGGCAAACATAATTATGCAAATAAGATTTGCCGCAAGCTCGCGTCAATTGTTTGTTGCAAACTTGCGGCAAACTTGCAGGAACTACACATATACTTATGTCATGTGTGAAGACACATTCAATTTATCTCTTTCAAAAATTACACAGCAACATTTTTAAAAAGTCAATTCCTGTCTTTACACAAACTGTCATTGGAAGAATTCTTGCAAAGATTTAAGGAAATACATACATTGTACTAGTACATGCATTTGAGTTTTGAAAAAGGGACAGGAGTCATTCTCAAATGACATCATATACCTGTATTAAAAAATGAACAAGGTAAAATCTCAAATATGTTTTGAGACTATAAAGCTAGGTAATAATTGCATTACAGAATTTAACTTAATCTTAATAAACATGATCATGATGGTGCAGTACATCAGTTACATATTCAAACTTATAATGGCTTAAGTTTTTTCAATAACACATACATGTATATATAGTTGCTTACTTAATTATGTATGATGATAACATTAATTATTTCATTAAAACATGAAGTTCTATGAATTATTTGTACTTACAAAATTTCATACTGATTATCCCATATAATTAAACCAAAATGCCTCCTTGATCTCTTATATATATATGTGAAATGCATTTCCAAACACAACCAACATGACCTAGCCACAATTTCGAATTGTTAGCATCCAGGAAGTGCCAACTAGTCATGCGTGAAGTTCCTGCAATGTTCTGGCAAACATATAGAATGGTCAAAGTTTTCTGCAATCTTGCGGCTAACATATAGAATGGTCAAAGTTTTCTGCAATATTGCGGCAAACATTCTTTATTATTTTAAACTTTCTGGCAATCTTACGGCAAACATTGATGTTTCTGCAAACTTACCGCAAGCTTGCAGCAATGTTTACCGGAAGTTTGCAGCTAGCGGCAAACATCTGCAAACATTTTTTTCTGTGTTCCTGCAAACTTTTTGTTTGCCGCAAACTGTTGCAAGTTTGCGTCAAACAATTCAGTTTTATAAGGGGTATGATTCCTTTCCTTTACCTTTATTATCGCCCCAAAATATAACTATATTACTTTTCTCTAAAATCGTCAATAAAAATTGTTTGCCTCGCTATAGTAGGCAGTATATTATCTCACTTTCAAAATTTTAGAATCGTCTCTGCGATAATTATAAGATTCACATCTTTAAACAGTTAAACAGCCAAGTCGATTTATATGTGTGTTGTTAAAAGCATTTCTTTTTTTTTTAAAAGAAATACGTACATGTATGTCAATGTTTATTTGTAACTCAACTTGTATTGTCACTTACCTGTAATAAGTATGTGTAGTGCACTTCTAAAAGTATAAAGTTTAAACACAAACTGGATAAATAAAAGTGGATAAATATAGTGTGTAAAACAAGTGTGATTGTTGATGGAAATAAATGTGTGACTGAAAAACGTGTGTACATGCTTTTAATAAATCATGCATGACTGAACAGACATCCTGATGAATATAATCATATAACATGTGAAAGTGATATTTTATCTTTTATGTTACCAGCAAAAAGTGAAAGTATCATTTCACATGAGTGTAGACCCTCATACACTATACAAGATCACGCGTTTTTGAAGGTCTATATTTAGAAACTATTATCTTGACCATAATACCAGTGTTAAATATAACATGTATGTATGGAACGCCGTAACTGCCTCATGGTACTTCCAATTCTTTATCATGATGAGGTTTTTAGCTCACCTGTCCCTGAATTGGTAATTTTAAAGAAATTTTGCTGTTTTTGGTTATTATCTTGAATATTATTATAGATAGAGATAAACTGTCAACAGGAATAATGTTCAGCAAAGTAAGATTTACAAATAAGTCAACATGACCGAAATGGTCAGTTGACCCTTTAGGAGTTATTGCCCTTTATAGTCAATTTTTAACCATTTTTCGTAAATCTTAGTAATCTTTTACAAAAATCTTCTCCTCTGAAACTACTGGGCCAAATACTTCCAAACTTTAATTGAATGTTCCTTAGGGTATCTAGTTTGTAAATTATATCCGAAGTTATGATCTATCAACAAACATGGTCGCCATTGCTAAAAATAGAACATAGGGGTCAAATGCAGTTTTTGGCTTATAACTCAAAAACCAAAGCATTTAGAGCAAATCTGACGTGGGTAATATTGTTTATCAGGTCAAGATCTATCTGCCCTGAAATTTTCAGATGAATCAGACAACCTGTTGTTGGGTTACTGCCCCTGAATTGGTAATTTTAAAGAAATTTTGCTGTTTTTGGTTATTATCTTGAATATTATTATAGATAGAGATAAACTGTAAACAGCAATAATGTTCAGCAAAGTAAGATTTACAAATAAGTCAACATGACCGAAATGGTCAGTTGACCCCTTTAGGAGTTATAGCCCTTTATAGTCAATTTTTAACCATTTTTCGTAAATCTTAGTAATCTTTAACAAAAATCTTCTCCTCTGAAACTACTGGGCCAAATACTTCCAAACTTTAATTGAATGTTCCTTAGGGTATCTAGTTTGTAAATTGTATCCGAAGTTATGATTTATCAACAAACATGGTCGCCATTGCTAAAAATAGAACATAGGGGTCAAATGCAGTTTTTGGCTTATAACTCAAAAACCAAAGCATTTAGAGCAAATCTGACGTTGGGTAATATTGTTTATCAGGTCAAGATCTATCTGCCCTGAAATTTTCAGATGAATCAGACAACCTGTTGTTGGGTTGCTGCCCCTGAATTGATAATTTTAAGGAAATTTTGCTGTTTTTGTTTATTATCTTGAATATAATTATAGATAGAAATAAACTGTAAACAGCAATAATGTTCAGCAAAGTAAGATCTTCAATTAAGTCAATTTGACCAAAATTGTCAATTGACCCCTTAAGGAGTTATTGCCCTTTAAAGACTTTTTTCACAATTTGTTCATCATGTTGACTTACTTTAAAAAATCTTCTCCTTTGAAACTGCTGTATCAATTTCAGCCAAACTTAGGCTAAATGAGTTTCAGAGTATCTCGTATAAATTTTATATTTTATTTCCTTGTATGTCAAGAAACATAGCTCCTATGGCTAAAATAGAACATAGGAGAAAATGATTATTTTTTTTGGTTTTTGAAGAAAATAGGACGATCCAAAAAACATTTAAATAAATTGAAAAGCCAAAATAATCATTGATGAGAGATTTAACCAAAAGAATTAAGGTGAGCGATTCAGGCTCTTGAGAGCCTCTTGTTCTTTATCGTGATGAAGCTTTTCTTTATTATGATGAAGTTTTTCATTATTATGATGAGCTTTTTCTCTATCATGATGACGTTTTTCTTTCCTTGATGAGGTTTTTCTTTCCTATGATGGGGTTTTTCTCTATGATGATGAAACGTTTCTCTATTTTGATGATTGTTTTTCTTTAGTATGATACCCAAACAGTTCCCATGTCGTTGCACTCCCGAAAACTATATATAGGAACACCCTTTTTCCTGTATTTCTTTTTTAAATTGAGGGTGTTCTGGGGGTAGGAATTCATCTTATCATAATAAAGAAAACCCTCACCATGATAAAGGAGGAAGTACCATAAGGCATTTACGGCGCTCCATATGTATGTGTATTTTATAATCATGATCATGCAATGACTATCAACGGCAGTTACATTTGTAATGTCATTGTTTCGTACAGTTAGATCTAGGACCATTGAACATCAAGGGAATCAAGGAGAAGGGGCTTATGTTTTATTTCCTACTGAGCCCTCCGTAATCATAGAAGAAAACAAGTTTATCCTAATTCCTTTTGGTCTCGTTTGTATCATTATATTACCAAACTACCTGAACAATATTCGGAAGCTTGAGAGATCGAGAGTTCTAGACATCACGTACCCTATGCACTTTGACTCGATTTTTTTACAATTTTGTAAGCTAAAAGTGACAATTTTAGCCCTACGTAGATTCTTGGAAATCCATTTGATACCATCTGTATATGCGTTCATTGATTTTATAGACATTGAAAGACCAGTATATATTAAATATCAAACTGGCACTTTGAACCCTCCATAAACATAGAAGACATGGAGTTTTATGGAACGCCATGACTGCCTTATGTAGTAATGATCAACATTTGATGCAGTGCTCACAACATTATATGAAGTGTTCACAACATTATATGCAGTACTCACAACATTATATGCAGTGCTCACAACATTATACGCAGTGGTCCAAACATTATATACAATGATCACAACATTATATGAAGTGCTCACGACATTATATGAAGTCCTCACAACATTATATGAAGTGCTCACAACATTATACGTTTATTGTTGATGAATGTGATAATCTGTGATGGTGATGATGATGTTTGATGTATGATGAGATTGATGTATGATGAGATGATTCGGTAAACTTCAGTTTTATTTAGCGGAAATTACCGAATCCATAATTGGTAATGCCCAGCAAACAAATTTAAACAGTTATTTAAGTCATGTTATCATTAAGGCAGTATACAATATTTAAACTGATAAAAATAAGGAAATTAAGAAGTATGATCAATTTACCACAAATTTATTCCACACCAGGGCAATTCAAACTTATTTTGATTATCATTTTCATCATATTCACAACTTAATATGTATATACTTTAAGTGTTTTATAAATTGCGTCGCCGAACGCAGCTGGATACGACAGCAGAGGGTCAACCCTGAACCGTTGGGACAAAAAATGACACACTATTCACGCTTGATACAGGTCTGAATTTGGAATGTAATTAAATATTTGACATAAATAGGCTTCTGACACAGAATAATTGTAGTCGAAAAACTTAAAACTGATTATATAATTTGAATTTATACTTATTTTTTTGGCTTTGCACTTCGCTGTTGCGAATTGCCCCACCCCCTCCAATTTTTTTTTTTTAAATACCCCCCTTTTTTTGTTGATTTTGTGCAATACACTATGCTGTTGCATATTGACCCCAACCCGAAAAAGAAAAGAAAATGTATTCCCCAATTTTTAGCAAAAAAAAAATATATGAAGAAATTTTCTTTTTAATTTCTGAAATCTGATATGAGAAAAAAAATTCTTTACACATAATTTAAAAGCAGTGTAAGAGAGGTATTCAAACATGTTTGGATTACCTCAATATATGTGAATTACCTTCCTTAGACTGGTTTCAAATTGTCTTAGTTGGCCATTACCCCCAAAAACCCTTGTTTCCTCCTCTTTTTTGCCTCTAATTCCTAAACATTTTGAGCCATAACACCTCCCCTCCGCCCACCTTCCCAAGCAAGTCACAACCATCCCTTTGTGGTATGGAAACTTGTGGTATAATTTCAGAGCTATTTATACATTTAAGGACTGGAAACTACAAAAATGTTTATCTGGACCACCTTTTAAATGTTGGCCCCTAATTCCTAAACAGTTGAGACCATAACCCCAAAACCAATCCCAAACTTTTTTTATAGGTTATGAACCTTGTGTTAAAGTTTAATTGATTTCTATGTACTTATACAAAAGTTATTATCCGGAAACCATCTGTCTTTGGCGACGCCGACGACGACGTGATAGCAATATACGACTTTTTTTTTGCAGTCGTTTTAAATCATATAGATTTATACACATATATAATTGTGCATTTCTGATCATTTAACTCTAAAAAAATATCTTCAAATTACTCGGGACTGCAATTAAGTTATGTTATGACCCAGTATTTTTTCAAGGAGAACCAAATATCTGGCAGAAGTATACTGTTCATTGCATTTTTTAATGTTGGTCAGCGATGTTATTCGATATAGAATTTTACCTAAACATTTACGATTTTCAATCTTATTTTAAAAAGGCATGGCACAGCAATGTTTAGTGCAAAATAACTAGTTTGTGAATTTAAATCCTTTTAAGTATATAATTCGGACTATGCTATACATAAAAGTCAAATTAGTTTCGACAATTTTCCAATTTTTACCCCTTGAGTGATCCATATACAGGAGAAAGAATCGCCACAGAAACAATCAAGATCCATCGTCAAAAGTAACTTTCCAGATAACGAAGAAAACTCAGATATAAAATTTTCAACCTCTTACATTGATCCTAACATAGGATATGGAAAAAAAATGTTAGCAAAAATAGCAGAAATCCCCAGACTATAGACAAGCTTGTTTGTGGGAAGAATTAGAACGCCAATAACAACAACGAGAAGAAGTCACAGTAAAACAATACTAGTAGTTCTCCATTAATATAATTATACTACAATTATATATTGACATAATAACGAGTATCGTTTTTTTTGTGCTTCTGTAACAAAAATGTTGTGTGGACCTTCAATAAAATCAAAGAAGAGCTCAGTAACAAATAGCATTCCTCTTTTATGTGTTGTTGCTATCATCTGGACCTTAACACAAATTTGAATCTTTTTTCAAGGTCCATTGTTATCAACGAAATGCGATCTAAAAGATACAGCCCGTAACAGAGTAGTGATCGAATTCGCGTTTCTTTACCGTCAGAATAGGTTACGTTATCGACAAACTTATTTCAGAAGTGACATAATTTAATTTTCTTCATCGACAAAATATTTCATGTCCAACGTGTAAGTTTTCATTGTTTAAGTCGAAGTTTTTTTAACACAGTAAAACATTTTTTTATAATCAACCTCTGTCATTGGCATTTTCATTTTAACGGTAAAGGATCAAATACGGGATCTCCGAAATTTCTATAATTTGTTACGAGGAAATCATTATTCAATCGAACATATGTCTTTGTTCATGACACATATTATGAAATACAAAGGAGTTGAAATGATCAAATACTTTCGAACTGACGGAAACAAAAATACATAATCTAGAATGTGTGTTCCGTCATAAACAATGGCTTCGTCGTGCGAATCGACGATATCATGTTACATGTAACTGATCTTAGCTGTAGAAACAGTTGGTGCGACCTCGATAAAATCTTTATCAATTTAATATAAGCGATAAATATTCATGACTACAATGATAATGTGAATTTATTGGAGTCACATCCACTGTTTCTACTGTAAACATGAACTCGTCGGTTAGTGCAATGAAGACACTTTTAAAGATTGAGATTGTTGGTTTATTCTTTACACCTTCGAGGTATTAAAATTATTTCAGTGTTTATTTAAAGTTAAATTTATTTTTAAATCTCTTCTGTTTAAAATTGTCGAAACTTCCGTTTAAGATTTCTGTGGTAAAATATCTATTCTATAGTTAGGACCATTTTATAAAATACCCTTTTGTACAAGAATACTTTCTTTATAGAAGTATAGATCTGCTGGTTATAGATTTGTTTTTATAACTTTCATTATTGTGACGACGCGCTATAAAATTCAGATTAATTTATAAATGAAGTTGCATATAAATTTTTGGTCATAAACACAAATCTTTTAAACAGTTCGACGAGTGCGTCAACGTAACCAGTAGTCTGTTTACTGTAAGTCACTAAGCTTGGCCCGATTCATCTGTCATTTATGGAAATTAATTCACCACTTTCTGAGGCATTCATTTGTATTTCACCATCAGACATGCATGGAGCTACATTTGTAACTAAAGGAAAACTCTCAAATTAAAGAAATTTGACATGATATACTGAAACTTTCTTATAATCAATTAAACGACTGCTTTTCTTAGATATGTGATTTTTCATGGTCAAACTTTTTCATTGTTAACGGACATTTTGAGATTTTTTATTGTAAAAAAATGGTGTTTTTTTAAAGAAATCAACATTCAAAATTTAGAACTTCATGAACATGTACAGGAAGCTGAATTATTGCACATCTATGAACTACTTAGAATTGTACTTCGATCTGTTGCGTCCTCAAAATGTTCTGACCGTCCTAAGATTTAATGTACGGAAATGTTTCGGTAAATTAAATTCAAATCCAAATTGAATGTTTATGACACACAAAAAGAGAAACCAGAATCTCTTGATGACCAAACGTATGTACACGTTGGGGCGATTTAGAGCTTTTCAGAAGGAGTGTGATTCCACCCTTGTTGAAAGCATTGTGGAGACCTCTAGATTTTTAAATTCCCTCCGTTTTTCTCATGGATGGAGTGTGGTCTCTCTATAAATTACCCCATATCTTTGTATTTCCTATTTACCGAAGGTTCCATGTGAAAATTTCCATTGAATCATATCTGTTAAACTAAATGTACAAAACAGGCTAAAGAAAAGGCGAAATTTCTTTATCAAACCCGTACTAGAAATCTATTTTTTTCTAATAGAGCACCTTACATTATCGTCAATGAGTTCAGGCATGTGAAAAATTATATAATCATACACAAGAAAGAAACCCTGAACAGGCTTTCAGCAATAATTGTTACCTATTTAATATTAAGTTAGTAAATATTAACATGTACATGTATTTGATAAAGTACAGATATGACAAAGAAATTGCCCGGTATCCGACGTAAGAGTACACTTTTTACTGCACGCGTAGACGGGTGCGTTCACTACGAGGACACTCAACTACACGTGAAGTATGAGTACAGAATCAACAAAATTTTCCAGTTTAAACTGTACTAGGAAAAGTTTGGCATGTGAAACGGACGAAGACATATTCTAACAGAAGTACAAATATCAGTCCTCCCTTTTGTGTATACATATGAGAAAACATTTCAAAGTTATTGATTGAATTCAAATCCATCACACATACGGTACACATTGTAGTCCGAAAAAATAAAGGACTTCATTCCTATCAAACACCTTTTTAATTGTTTATCAGTATATTTCTTTTAGTTTTGTAAAGGAAATAATACTATCAAGACGTCCTTCCATAAATCTTTTTTTTTTCTGTTCTGACTTTGAAGAAATGACTACTTTTCGCCCAATCGAAATGGTGCATGGACATATTTTGTTTCATATTATTAGAATTATTTTCAATATTATCGGTATCAAACTTGATAATCGACACATGAAAGTTTGTCAGCATTGTCAATCTTTTTAACGTTAAAATACCAATAGTTCGGTCACTACTCAATTAAGTTTGTCGATAACGTAGCTAATTTTGACGGTAAAGAAACATCAATTCGATCACTTCTCTGTTACGGGCTGTATCATTCTTCTATGACTTGTAGTTGATTAGAGTTTTTATCTTAATGTATCTTAACCAGAATTAATTTAGATCAAGATGACTCTTTTATCATGGACAATCGTTACTATCCAATAATAGTAAATCATTCTTTTTTACTCACAGTTTGTTTCAATCTTTACCTAAATGCAAAACTTAGATGCATGATTTTTTTTTATTAGTTGTTAGTGGCTTTGAACTAGCTGTCAGTAACTGCGATTACTCTCAGATCAGTACTTAGTGTCTTTTGTTGTTGGGATATACAAGTACCCGGCAACGTCCACTCTGTTTTTTGTTAGATGTATTTATATTTGTATCCATCTGATAAGAGTTAAGCCTTTTTCAACTGATTTTTATAGTTTGTTCTTATGTTGTTTTGTTACACCACTGTCCCAGGTAATTAGAGGGAGGGTGTGGATCCCGCTAACCTGTTAAAACCCGCCACATTCTGTATATATGTGTCTGTCCCAAGTCAGGAACCTGTATTTCAGTGGTTGTCGTTTGTTAATGTGTTACATGTTCGTTTTTCGTTCGTAATTTGTACATTAATTAGGCCGTTAGTTTTCTCGTTTGGAATGTTTTACGTTTATCATTTCGGGGCCTTCTTTAGCATAGCTGACTATGCGGTATGGGCTTTGCTCATTCTTCAAGGCCGTACTGTGGCCTATAGTTATTAATTTCTGTGTTATTTGGTCTCTTGTGGAAAGTTGTTTCATTGACAAGCATACCACTTTTTTGTCTTCATATATTAACCGTGCAGACTGAAAAACAAACGTAGTAAAGTTTTATTCACCCCCACAAACTCAGTTTTCCTAAGAGAGGATAACTACAAATGAAAATGTTAAACTGGGTCTTGAAAGGGTAAAGTTTTTTTTATGAAAGTTTATATCTCTATACAAGACTGCTGGTCATATTTAGAAGACAAACTGCTTGGCGTGCTAAAAAGCTTGTAAAAAAATTGTAATAATTGATGTAAAGTTATGATAAACACCTACAATGAAATGCTTTAAACTGCATTTTCCATATCTTTTAGATACTTATTCATGTAAAAATGTCAAATTCTGAAAATCGATGCCAATAATGACTCCATCATGACATATATTTAAGCTAGCGTAATATGGCACTTAGTTGTTATAGAAAGCTGACTATTTTATTTAAAAGGTAATTAAGCTTTTTTTTAAACTGAGTGGAACCTTGCTAAAGTTCTTCAGTAGAAAATGAACTCGAGGCATATATCATACAAATTTTCCTTCGATATTTTATTTACTAAAATTTTCATTATTTAACTTACATTATGCCATGCGTATTTCTTACTATGAACATAACTAGTTCATTCATTCCATCTTAGTTTCATATTTTCCTCAGAATGAACTTCCAATCAATTAATAAAATTATGTCTATCCAATTGCAGACAATAGCAGGCGTTATTTTTTTCTAGTATAGTTTTCAATCGAATTGCCTCGATAACATGACTTCAACAACTGTTTCAATTTGTTTGCGGGGCACTATCAATTATGACTGTATTCGGTAATTTCCGCTAAAAAAAAAACCGAAGTTTATTGAATCATCTCATCATACATCAATCTCATCATACATCAAACATCATCATTTCCATCACCGATCATCACCTTCATCAACAAAAAATGTATAATGTTGTGAGCACTTCATAAAATGTCGTGAGCACTTCATATAATGTTGTGACCGCTGCATATAATGTTGTGAGCACTTCATATAATGTTGTGAGCACTGCATATAATGTTGTGAGCACTGCATATAATGTTGTGAGCACTGCATATAATGCTGATCATTAACATAAGGCAGTCATGGCGTTCCATAGAGTTTATCCAAATTCCTTTTAGTATCGTATGTATTTTCAGATTACCTAACTTCCTGCACAATATAAGAAAGATTGAGATTTCCGAGGGTTCTAAACCGCGCCATATATGCCCTTTGACCTGACTGTTTGACGATTTTCAGCTGATTTTAGCCCTACGTAGATATCAAAGATAACATAATTCTGGAAAATCTTTTGATACCATCTGTATATATTTAGTTTCTAAAAGGTTCATTGAAATTCATGGACATTGAAAGACCAGGGGTCTCATCATCATTTAAGCTGTCTCCGGTAGATTTTCACCATTTCTATCCACCCTTGACTAAAGAACGAAGATGTTGACATATGTAATTCATCGTATGACCTTTAATATTGAGCAAAATTAATACGGTAAAGTAAACTATACTTAACTGAGGACACCAGCATGAGACCACGACAAAAAATCCAAAAGAAAAAATCAACGTAGTATATTATATTTAAAACAATAAACGAAAATAAATATTGCAGACAGCAACTTACGACAACCACTGAATTTCAGGCTTCTGCCTTTGGACAGTTAAATGATAATGCAACCAAAATAAACATGTTTGTGAAATCTCGCCCCCCCCCCTTTTTTTACCATTTGAAGTGACGCAGCATACAAACAAAAAGCATAACCAATTGTAACAACAGCTTACAAAACAAAAAAGATGTCAGTTTTAAATATACTAATATGTGTTGGGTTTTTTTTGTGGAACATACGGTACATGTCTGACACTCCATAGTAAACACTCGGCTTAGATATAATTGTATAGTAAATGTAACGAAAAGTATGCAGGTTTATACACACGACAATTTATTTATGATATATAAACGTAATTTCTAAAAGATGCATTAGTTTGAATAAAAGATTATTTTTAACTTTCTGTGTTGAAAGAGTAAATTGCGGTTTATAACGGAAGGGTATACAAATACTTAGTAGTATATCATGTAACCAATTAGTACATAATGCAATGTACTAGTATACTAACTTCCTGTTTTCATGTACTTGTGATTTTTGACTGTGGCGTTTTAAAAGGATTTTTGTAGTCATTATTTGAATGGAAATTTGCAAAATTCATTAAAGAATATGAGGAATAAAATTTTGCAATTAATGTTATCTTTTTTAATGATGGATTCTTTGCAAGGTAAGAATTCCTGGAGTGCATCTTTGTATAAAAAAAAATGTCAAAACCGAGCGAACGACAATATCAAACAACGGAACAAATGGAAAGTAACTGTCTTATGCTCGCGAGACTTGGAAGAAGCACCTTTGTTATACGATCAAAGCAGGTTAAACCTATCAAAACACCGAGCAAACCAATCATTATTATGATATTTTTTCGTCATTTAAACGCGTCTAATATTAAAATCCATTTAACACTGTGTTTGTGATTTGCCGTCAAATGTATAAAGATTAAAAAAAAAACTCCAATAGGTTATAAAAAGTAAAATAACAAAAGTACTGAACTCCGAGGAAAATTCAAAACGGAAAGTCCATAGTCACATGGGAAAAAGTAATACACGAAGTGATTCTGCTTGACAAACACACTGCGTGGGAAAATAATAGATTTGGTTAGGCCAACTTATATAATTAACTCGAAAGAAATAGTAGGATTATGAAATATATATGTATTGTATGTGAAACAGAAATCGAGCTCTTTGTTTTCGGAATTGAATTAGACAGTATTCCTTTTATCTTTCACTGGTGGTAAGCGGATGGTCGTAACTAAAAGTTACGACCATCCGGAGATGGGAGACAACTCTAGGGATAAGTTTTTCTTTTCATATTTTCGTGCAGTAAAAGGTTCATTTGAGCCAAACCACTTGTCTCATATACACTTATCGTGAGTGCGTTGATATTGAAACCAAGTTTGATAGACAAAATTATTCCAATTTTCGTAAAATAGTCATTCAAAAGTTGGAGCATGATGGTCGTAACTTTAAATGTGTGATGGTCGTAAATTCAACTATAATATTTTGAATGATGGTCGTAACTTTGAAAGATGACCGTAACTCGAGTATTTAGACAAACTTTTATTAATGTATTTTAAAAGTAAAAGTAATAAACTCAGATGTCATATATGATTTGTTACAAACAATATTATTTGTTACTATGGTAATGGTATGCAGAAATTGAGCTAGAAAATTATTAAACACACACAGTTCTGATGTATTCCAAACGCTCATCATTTAGGAGCAACAGTGAAAACTTATCAACTCGCATTAAGCCAAAAAGTATGTTAGGGTTGAGTATTAATATTTTTTTTACTGTACGTTAAGGCATAAAATTATTAAATGCACGTGTGTTCCCTCATATTTTTTTTAAATTTTATTTTCGACTTTTTTTCTGCAATCATGTCGGCAGATGAAATTATTAAACGTACAATTCTGAACAATCATCTTCAACTTTTAATCAGTTATTTCAGTTCTTATAAACTATAGGTCTTCAAATATTTGGCTTTTGGTGGTTCATGCGGAAATTAAATCCACAAATACACTTCGGAGTCCTGGGTTGAGTTCAATATCGTAGCAGCTACGTATAGTAAGTACTACGTAGGTTTTGACTATTTAACGACTAGTTGCTACATAGATATTGATAGCCGCTACGATATTGAACTCAACCCAGGATTTTTTAACGTGCTGTCTATTGTTTATCGATTACATAACGATTATGTATATAGCGGTATATCATTGATATTAGTTCTAAGTATTGGTACGGAATGAAAACTGAATCCATTGTGTCGCAATGAAAATTGTATTAACCTCGAAAGTAGGAATATTGTTGATATATATATTTTACACTGCTACACGCGCTGACTTTAAGAGTAAAATAAAATACTAGTTTGAAGCCAGGCTTAAGCTTGTGACCATGATAATATGTCAAAGACTTAGGTAGAACGAAATGTACTGCGGCAATTATCACATACAAACCCCACGGTATGCAGATTGAACATTATGTGTATGTTATATGTTTATATTGTATGAATGGCTACATGCTACTCATGGACTTCGTAATGCACATAACTGTCCACCTTATTGTCAGCTTGATTTCACCAAATAACAATATGACTTCTAAAAATCCAGGCTAAAAATAAAGCGTACGTGTTCTTTAACTCAGGTACGGACCTGCGAATTTGCGGGAATGGTCTAGTCTAGATAACGACCTTCATAACCTATCAATATTAACTTTTAAATTATTTTGACTCCTTACTAATGCTCTTTCGACTTAATATATCAATCTTCAATTGTAGATTTCAAAAAAAATCAACTAGTAGGTACATCCTCAATAAGTTTTAATAATGTTTATCTTTAACAAAGATGCAAAATCTCAGTAAAAAAGAAAAAAACCAGGATACTGTTATTTCATGTGATGTCCAATTTATTAAAAATGCCTTTCCTTAAAATCATTTATTTTGTAATTAAAAATGATTTGATACATTTCGTGCTTTTTATTTCTAACTAAGCATTATCATAACCAAGGCTGTGTTTCTTTTATTAAAATGAATTCTCCACTTTTGAGAAATTTACATTGTTAATGAATTTAATCGCTTATATTAATTCAACTATTTGTCTCTGGTTAGTTTTATACATTATATTTTCAGTATACATGACTGTCATTTCATTTTGTATTGTTTCGTTCGATTCGTTCCAATTTTCTTCCGTTTCGCACTTTACAGGTACCCCTCTCTTCACCCCTTTAGATTTTATCATTGGTGAAAACAACTTCACAATATATAATATAATATATTCATATAATAAAAGACACGTTTAAAACTCTTGACTTGTCTTGTTCGGTCCAAAACATTTTAAAAATTTGGAATTTTAAACCAATTTGAAACTTTAATCAAAATTCCCCCAAACTAATATTTGAAAACTTTTTTAAATTTTTTTATTGATAAAAGTTACACGGATTGAAATTGCTTTATTTTACGTTGTATGTAAAATTTTTAAAAAAATCTTCAGAAATACAACATATAATATATGCATACAATACAAGACACGTTTAAAACTCTTGACTTGCCTTATTCGGTCTTATTTAAAACAGAGTAACGACCATCACAAATTTTTGTTACGACCATCCTAAACATTTTTGTTTTTTTTTAGTTACGACCATCATGCTCGAATTTTTGAATGACTATTTTACGAAAATCGGAATGTTTTAATGCATCAAATTTGATTTCAATATCTCCGAACCACCGAAGAGTATGTATGAGACAAGCGGTTTGACTCAAATGAACCTTTTCCTGCACAAAAATCGGAAAAGAAAAACTTATCCCTAGAGTTGTCTCCCATCTCCGGATGGTGGTAACTAAAGATGGTCGTAACTTTTAGTTTACCACCAGTGATCTTTGGAATAGTTTCTGTAAATTGAAAGATTCTGATCAAAATAAAATTAATATTTCATAATTTAAAGTTTTAGAGATAATAAAGTGTGTACAGTAACATGTGTCAGGAACTATTGTATTTCTTTTAAAAGGTCTAGAAATTTTGCACATCTTTTCGATAAAAGCGATATCAAGGTCTTTTGTCGTTTTCAACACTTTAATTATGAGGTCGAATGATCTTGCTTTTTTCAAATATTCTGACTGCTTTGTTAATGGTTGTGATGCAACATACAAAAAAACGGAAACAGAGAATCAGGCTATAGATATACTTATTTTTAGTTGAGCCATACAGTATACCATTCACCTCCTACGTGTATTATTATGTTTACTGGCGGTTAAAATTAACTACCAGTATTCAAATGAAGTAAAAACAAAACATGACTATTTTTTTCTAACGTTACAAACTTTCTAAATTTTTGCTCTGAATTTGTATACAGACAGGGCATTTTTTTATAAAGTCTTTTAAAAATGCTCTTCAACTTTGTAATTGTTTGGCTTTATAAATATTTTGATATGAGCGTCACTGATGAGTCTTATGTAGACGAAACGCGCGTCTGGCGTACTAAATTATAATCCTGGTACCTTTGATAACTATTTACACCACTGGGTCGATGCCACTGCTGGTGGACGTTTCGTCCCCGAGGGTATCACCAGCCCAGTAGTCAACACTTCGGTGTTGACATGAATATTAATAATGTGGTCATTTTTTGTTTATAAATTTCCTGTTAACAAAAGCTCAAATTTTTCGAAAAACTAAGGATTTTCTTATTCCAGGCATAGATTTCCTTAGCCGTATTTGGCACAACTTTTTGGAATTTTGGATCCTCAATGCTCTTCAACTTTGTAATTGTTTGGCTTTATAAATATTTTGATATGAGCGTCACTGATGAGTCTTATGTAGACGAAACGCGCGTCTGGCGTACTAAATTATAATCCTGGTACCTTTGATAACTATTAATGATATATCAAACAGCAATTTGACAGATTATGGGCAAATTTTAGTATTTATCCATGTCAATTATGACATATTTTTTTCGTTCCTTCAATTTATAGTGAAATATCAAGGATAACTTTACATTATAATGGAATTGTTTATGACTGTAATGCAAGTTAGAGGTTTAGCTAGCTATAAACTCAGGTTTAATCCACATATTTCTACATAATAAAATGCCTGTACAGGAATACGATAGTTGTTATCCATTCGTTTGATGTGTTTCGAAAGTTGATTGTGTCAATTGATTAGGAAATTCCCGTTTGGAATTTTCCTCGAATTCGGGATTTTTGTTATTTTACTTGTTACATAAATAGATATACATATTTCATGCGAACATGAGTCAAACAAACTATGAAGATATAAAGACAACACATTTAAGTTATTGAGAATTATGTTTTGCTCCGGCGTGTTTGATGTCAGTGCTTGAGTTACTTAATTATCTCAAATGTCAACAAGTCAACGAAACATATAATATTACATTGTAAGCCTCTTAACTACATGTACGTATTATATTTGTAGTACTAAAAATGTACAAGAATATTACAAGAGTGTTTAAATTACTAGTTAAGAAATCTTGTATTCCTAACATAAAATATTTGTCTAGATTTATAGTACCTGCCAGTGGTTATTTGCATCTTGAATTTTCTATCATCGAGGTCCGATTTTTCGGCTATGCTGCGTTTTGCACGTAACCTTTTCTTTTAAATCGAAGACATAAATAGGGATGTAGATACCTTATTATTTCATTTCTTGGACGCCTAAATAATTTTCAATGCCAATGGATACAATTAATGGTAAAAACAGTATTATTAAAGCAATAACTATCAGTATGTAACTGAGAAAACTCATAGACTTGTATTTTGTGTCTGCTTTGTTGTTTGGAATTTATGGACACCTTGCCACGTCCAGTAAATGATTTTGATAGATGAATACCTTGCCACGTCCAGTAAATGATTTTAATAGATTGATACCTTGCCACGTCCAGTAAATGATTTTGATAGATGGATACCTTGCCACGTCCAGTAAATGATTGTGATAGATTGATACCTTGCAACGTCCAGTAAATGATTTTGATAGATTGATACCTTGCCACGTCCAGTAAATGATTTTGATAGATGGATACCTTGCCACGTCCAGTAAATGATTGTGATAGATGGATACCTTGCCACGTCCAGTAAATGATTTTGATAGATGGATACCTTGCCACGTCCAGTAAATGATTTTGATAGATTGATACCTTGCCACGTCCAGTAAATGATTTTGATAGATTGATACCTTGCCACGTCCAGTAAATGATTTTGATAGATTGATACCTTGCCACGTCCAGTAAATGATTTTGATAGATTGATACCTTGCCACGTCCAGTAAATGATTTTGATAGATTGATACCTTGCCACGTCCAGTAAATGATTTTGATAGATGCATACCTTGCCACGTTCAGTAAATGATTTTGATAGATTGATACCTTGCCACGTCCAGTAAATGATTTTGATAGATTGATACCTTACCACGTCCAGTAAATGATTTTGATAGATGAATACCTTGCCACGTCCAGTAAATGATTTTGATAGATTGATACCTTACCACGTCCAGTAAATGATTTTGATAGATGAATACCTTGCCACGTCCAGTAAATGATTTTGATAGATTGATACCTTACCATGTCCAGTAAATGATTTTGATAGATGAATACCTTGCCACGTCCAGTAAATGATTTTGATAGATGAATACCTTGCCACGTCCAGTAAATGATTTTGATAGATTGATACCTTACCACGTCCAGTAAATGATTTTGATAGATGGATACCTTGCCACGTCCAGTAAATGATTTTGATAGATTGATACCTTGCCACGTCCAGTAAATGATTTTGATAGATGAATACCTTGCCACGTCCAGTAAATGATTTTGATAGATTGATACCTTACCATGTCCAGTAAATGATTTTGATAGATGGATACCTTACCACGTCCAGTAAATGATTTTGATAGATGGATACCTTACCACGTCCAGTAAATGATTTTGATAGATGGATACCTTACCACGTCCAGTAAATGATTTTGATAGATGGATACCTTGCCACGTCCAGTAAATGATTTTGATAGATGGATACCTTGCCACGTCCAGTAAATGATTTTGATAGATGAATACCTTGCCTTGCCACGTCCAGTAAATGATTTTGATAGATTGATACCTTGCCACATCCAGTAAATGATTTTGATAGATGCATACCTTGCCACATCCAGTAAATGATTTTGATAGATGCATACCTTGCCACGTTCAGTAAATGATTTTGATAGATGGATACCTTGCCACGTCCAGTAAATGATTTTGATAGATGGATACCTTGCCACGTCCAGTAAATGATTTTGATAGATTGATACCTTACCATGTCCAGTAAATGATTTTGATAGATGGATACCTTGCCACGTCCAGTAAATGATTTTGATAGATGCATACCTTGCCACGTTCAGTAAATGATTTTGATAGATTTGTTCTGCTTTGTATCAATATGATGAAATAAGCGTATTCAACCCATTTGGAATGTGTTCTCATGTTGTGCCGTAACACCAATGTCACTGTTTATAGAGGATCGGGGTAAGCACTGAAAAATATGTTCAATCCGGCATATTCTATATGTGCCTGTTCCAATTCAAGCGCCCGTAGTTTAGTGGTTGTCTTTGGTTTATATTTGTTATATTTGTTTTTAGTAAATTGTTTTGTTATAAAGTAAGTCGTTTGCTTTCTCATTTATACCTGTCATTCGTTGTGGGTTTTTCTCATTGTTGGATGACCTATGTTTTATTCCTTTTACTGCTTACCTATACTTCATTTGAACTTTGTTGGATAGTTATCTCATTGGCAATCATACATTTTGTACCACATCTCCTAATTTTTATTTTCAGTAACGACTCCTTCTACTGGAAAAATGAACCTCGTCAAAATTGAAAGTTGTACTCCTTAATAGACAAAGACATATACTTACCCTTTATTAAGTATGAATCTTTACAATGCGCAAAAAAAATCTTTAAAGAAAAATCAATATTGCAAAACAGTCTTCCTGTCAAACCGACTTGTTGGAATCTCATAGAGAAAACAGATGGAAACGTTCTCAAAATTAGGGCCGTCCATGTAAATTCTGTTTATACTACATCCGAAGTAATTTGTGACGTTTTTTGTGTTTTTAATTCATATTTACACGTTGATTCTTATTAAATGTATTGCTAATTTTAATGCTAATAGATTAAACTAAGCTCGTCTCTCATGTTGTTTTTTTTTTTCGATAATAAAGACAGCATATTTGTCTTCTGGGTTATTTCAATGTTAGTATATGCTGTCACAAAATGCAACATTAGTCTTTGAATTAGTTTGTCCTATTGGACTTAAAGTATTTGCCGAATCTCCTTTTACTAATGTTTATACATTTGATTTCAGTTTTTGGTCAAAATTGTGCAAATTTAGAAAATCCAGCACATGGTAGAGTGAGACTGCGAGCAAGAGGTAGAATCGCAAAGTTCAGATGCTATCGTAAATACAGGTTATTTGGATTCAAACTTGTCATATGTTCAGGCGACAGATGGAGTAGCCCACCACCTATATGTATACGTGAGTATGCCTAGTATACCCCAAACTATCGTAGATCTTTCCCGAATTATCTTTAATAGATCCCCAGAAGCAATAACAGTCTAAAGAATCTGCTTGTACTGAATGTGGACCGTGTCTAACACCAGTTTTGCTTCTTGTGAGAGACGTTTGTGTGTTTACAATCGACGCTGTTATTAAATAGCATGGATGAATGATTCAACAATGCACTCCAGACGAAATACAACAGACTTTTTTAAAATTTATCCTGCAAAATTGAAAACGTCATGTCCTTCGAAAGCTATATTAGGTGTAATACCACTATTGATTTTCCCCTATTAGTCTTTGTTAAATTGGCATTTTAATTTTTTTTACAGTATTTACCTTTATTTCAACCACACAGTCGGAAACCCGGTTGAAATAGAACAAAAGAATCGAAACTCTCTGTTAGAGAAGGCGATAAATGCTTACTGTAATGTTTACTATAGTGACAAAAATTTTAAAAGTTAATAGAAACAAACAAAATTACAATTTTCTTTTCAATTACGAAGTGTTTTATTTCAAATACACCATTTGCATAAGTTTTCAATTTATCTAGTACATAGTTAAGCAGAATAATTAGATATTTAGTCGGCGACATGGGTATCTTTCAAGTTGGATGTAGAAAATGCATAACCACCTTACAAAAAAAATTACCACGGACGGAAAACATATAAATCTATTAGTTCGGTAATTTTCGTGTCTGCCCTTCCATAATGTCACTCAAGAAAAAATTCCAAATAATGGGTAACAATTGTATCGGAAAGAGAAAATCGAGTTATGTAAGGGTGTGTTTAAGTTGAATATTTTGTCTAAAATCGTACAAAGCAAGAATATTTCATACATTGTCTCGCTTCAGATTCTATCATTTTTATATATCAAAGCTACAGGTTGACTTTATAACATAAAAAAATCACAGTACTAAAAGATGAAATATATGGGTCAAGTAAAATACCTATCTAATGAATCACAAAAACAGAGTTGGTGTGTTCGAATAGCTATTTTTTAACTGAAAGTACTTTACGACAGTCTTACAAGTTGGATGATGAAAATGTATATCTTCGAAAAATTATAATTTTTTGTGTGTGATAACTAGGGTTTATTGTCTTCAACAACTAAAAAAAATCTAGTCTGCCCCTCCACGAAATATTTAATTAGATTTTTTTTAAATACAACTGACATATAAGGATCGTAATGGTGCAATGTGGATAAATTTATAGGTTTCAAAGAGCAAAATTGGCAGCACGTCATCCATACAATGGCTTCCATTTCTACGATTGTGAAAATTAACGGGCGTAATGGGGAGATAATTTTGACGAAGTAGAATCCTGACTGCAAAGAAATACTTTGCATGAATAAAGTTTAATCTTTTCCAGTGCTACAGTGAACATTTCACACTACATTTCATTGCATATAAGAAAGTAACCATCACCGAAAGTAAACAACCCAAATTTTACACTGTTATTTACTGGTTACCTGCTTTGGTAACCATGTAACGTTAACTTTCCAAAATATTTTACAAGACCATCAAGTAAAAATGGAATGATGCATTCAGACACCCAACATACATGTTTATGACTTAGAAAAATTTAAGTGCATTGAAATGCAGGATTAATTTTCTACCACTGCCAAATTCAAGGGAATATATTTTGGGACCTACTTTCGCATACAACCGGATGTGACGTACCATGATTTGGTGGTATTACACCTATTAATGAAACAAACTTTTGTAACTATTCATAAACAAACCGCGAATATTTGTGTAATGAAAAAGTAAAAAAATTAAAATAATTTGATTGTGACAGATTTGCCAACATATTTATTCTTGATTTAAGCACACTAAGCAATTACTTACACAATACACTATCCATAAAAAAAGAAGAGAAGACTTTTAAGGTGGAATTACGCTATAGGTTCTCATGAGTTTGATATGTCCTGTACCAGTTTTACCAGGTTTCATATCAACTTGGAGATATTTAAAAACAAAAATGGTTAATCATTTCAGGATAATAACCTTTAAAATCTTATTTGTAAACTCAAAAAAACATAAACTATTTATCAAATAACCTATTGAACTGATCATATGACAAAACTTTACAGGAATGCTTGAAATAACATAGGAAAAAAGTACCATTCAGTTTATTGAACAATAATTTAATTTTGGATGTAACGCGTCTTCTGATTGGCTGACGTTATTTTGTTATCAGACCATAGACATAATTTAGTTATTTCTTAATAGACAGAAAAAATATTACAGTCATTCCTTAAATAACGTGTTCTTTAAATACACCAATATTACGAAGCTAGTACCGGTTTCCCATATACTAGTGGTCTACAAATCTGAAAATAAATAATTTAATTAATTACATTTTTACTTGGAAAAATGCTACTGTACACCTTGACTGCAATGGCTCGAATGACTGTAAACCACCCGATTTCACTCGTGCGTAAACTAAATATCCCAATCGAAACGACCGTATTATAAATAACCAAACACATGTAGTAGGGTGCCCAATCAACAAATTTGATCGATATCGGTCTTAACGGAATAACACACGGCTATGTTATATATCATTGGAAAGAAGAGAACAAACCTCCTCGAAATACCGTTGTCGTCGTTGTCTGTCGTGGTCACTTTTTTCTTATATATAAGGGTCAAAGGTCAAAGCAACAATTTCAGAAAATGCACAGTCACATTTAGATAGCTTGTTTCTCCTACATAAATGCGTTTGGAGCAAAATAAAAACACCTAATTTATAGAAAAAAATATCTTTTGTATCTACATTCAGACCCTATTATTTAGATCTGAACTTTAATAATTTGTCGAAAACAAAATGTGATAGATTTTTTTAAAAGCAAATGCAAAATAAATCTTGCAGAAATTCATACCCCATCTGACCTTCGAGATAGAAAGAAACAAGTCATTGAAATGAAGAGGAGATATTTTAGGATAGTTTTGCTATATGGAAAGACATCAAATTTATGTCTGGAGTGAGGCTCTTATTACATATTGTTTAAAAGTAGATTCACAAGTAGGAAGTTTGACAAGGGAGAAATTTTGAATTGTAAAATTGAGAATTGAAATGGGGAATGTACTTAAGAGACAACAAGCCGACCATAGAACAGACATTTTTAGCCAATTTTACGCTTAATTTGTTAAGGTCACAATGATTTTTTTTTTTTTTTGACTTGAGATCATTCAACGTTACAACAAGTCAAAGATCTAGATCTCGAGCTGCATCTATAGATTCATCGATGTCACAAGTAGAAAGGTTTGACAAATCGGGAAAAAAAATTTGAAGCTAAAATCATCTCATTTGTCGTCGGATTTTACTTGCAATCAACCCTAATTGTCATTTTCTATATGCAAGTCAAAATGTAAGGCAGACTTGACTGCATCTGTTGTATCCTTTATCTCAATTTCGATTGTATAGACACGTTCAATATAAACATATTTAACCAACTATTTTACAAATTCGATCAATACAGAACGTAAGCCATCAATGTTCAGCTTCTATAAATTCCATCACAGGCAAGACATAAATCAATCAGACATAAACATACAGTCAAATTTACTTAATGAATACATGTATAATCATCTAGAAAAGCAGACGCGATATCATCAATTTAACAAATATTACCAGAAAATTATTTATTTTCAGGACAAGGTTGTGATGATATTCAATCTTCAGAAAATATTACAGTCACTAGAAGTCATGACGGTGCTGTATTAGAATTCACATGTGCTTCACCACTCAAATTAACAGGCGAGAAACTGATCACTTGTGATGGTACAACTTGGAGTAACCAAGTTCCTACATGTGAATGTAAGTATGTTAAGTGTTCATCATATTTCAATCTTTCCTGCAAACGTGTTCTTTCAAAATAAAACTTAGCAAAACCATGTATTTCATTAAAAGGGGTTAAGTTATCTACGGACAGAAAAATGGAAGGCGTATTAGCATCAAAACACCCCTTCAGTTACTATAGAAATAAATAATACAAAATACATCGTTTCTATTGTTCTTCCTTGACAATAGATGACTAGACTGTAATGATAGATTTCAACCTGTTGACTGAGGCGTTACTTTTTGGCATTGCTATATACATAAAACGAAATAATGTATTGCTTTAAGATTTGGCATAACACAATGAGAATAAAGCATTCCTGTGTTATTTTCAAGGCATCATATTAATATGTAGTACTTTACCTTTATTTTTTATGCAGATTTAGAACCAGTAAATTATTGTGATTTTGAAGATGAAAATATGTGTGGCTGGCAACATGATGAACAAGCAAACTTTGAATGGATATGGAATTCTGGTACTACACCTACTCGACGCACAGGTCCGACATATGACCATACCTTGGGGAGAGGTGGCAACGGTAGGAAAATAAACATACAATTATGGGAGATCCTTATATTTTTCGTTTTCGAACAAAATAATGAATGTTGTAAGAAAAAAAACACAAAGTGTGATAAAAACAATTATTCTATGATTTACACCACTATCCAACTTAAAACTCAAAACTTTAAAAAAGGCCAAATAATGTACGAAGATGAAGAGCATTGAGATCCAAAATTCCTAAAAGTGTTGCCAAATACAGCTAAGGTAATCTATGCCTGAGGTGGAAAAGCCTTAGTATTTCAAAAAATTCTAAATTTTGTAAATAGTTAATTTATAAATATAACAATATCAATGATAATTCATGTCAGCACAAAAAGTGCTGACTACTGGGCGTTCATACCATCGGGGAAATAAATCTCCACCAGCAGCGGCATCGACCCAGTGGTTGTAAATAAACTCATCATAGATACCAGGACTAAATTTTATATATAGTTTTTTTACGCCAGACGCGCGTTTCGTCTACAAAAGACACATCAGTGACGCTCGAATCCAAAAACTTTAAAAAAGCCAAATAAATATTTAATAGGTAGAAACAAACGTGACTAAAGTGAATTTTGTGACACTTCCTGTCCTCAATGTTTTCAGAGCACCAACTAGCCTTGGGGCCTTCCGTTAACATAGAATACAGGAAGTGTACCCAAATTCCTTTTAGTCATGTTTGTATCTCCCTATTGTCTAAATGTCTGCATGATATTCGAAAGATTGAGAGATCATGGGGGCTCTCACCAGTGCCCTGTGCCCTTTGCCCTGAAATTTTGACAATTTTAGCTGAAAAGTGACGATCAAAGCCCTCCGTAGATATCGAAGATGACATTATTTTCGAAAATCCTTTTGATACAACCTTTATATATATAGAGTGTATGATTTACTTGAATTTTATAGACGTTGAAAGACCAGGTGGATTTCGCCTCATTTAAGCGGTCTCAGGTAGGTTTTCACTACATAACTTGAAAATTCAACTGGCACTTTGGGTGCTCCGTAAACATGGAAGACAGGAAGTGAATCCAAATTCCTTTTAGTCACGTTTGTATCTACCTATTATCTAAATGTCTGTATAATATTAGAAAGATTGAGAGATATTGGGGCTCTCACCAGTGCCCCGTGCCCTTTGTCCGTCTGTAGATATCGAAGATGACTATTTTCGAAAATCCTTTTGATACAACCTTTATATATACAGATTCTATGATTTACTTGAATTTTATGGATTTTGAAAGACCAGGTGTGTTTCACCCTCATTTAAGCGGTCTTAGGTAGGTTTTCACTATATACTCCTTTTAGTCACGTTTATATCTACCTATTATCTAAATAAAATTGAATATGGAAATGGGGAATCTGTCAAAGAGACAACAACTCGACCATAGAGAAGACAAAAGCAGGAGGTCACAAACATGTCTTCAATGCAGAGAGACTTTGAAAGACCTGGTGGGTTTCACCCTCATGTAAGCGGTCTCAGGTAGGATTTCACTATATATTTCTGTTTTTTAGGCTTTCCATATTTATTTCTATTTATAGTTCTATATGTTTCTAGAGTGATGAGTCAGTTTTTGTTTTAAGAAATATTACATATAAAAAACAATAAGGTCTTTCCCATGTAGGGGAACCTTAAATGACATTTTATGCGTCGTTTATTGATAAAAACCTATATATTATCAATACAAATATGCAACTTACTTTTCTGTGTTGGTCTTCAATGTATTATCTATTATCAGTGGCGGATCCAGAACTTTTCCTAAGGGGGGGGGGGGGGGGGGGGGGGGGGGGGGCGCTGACTGACCTAAGAGGGGGCCCGCTCCAGTCATGCGTCAATGATTCCCTATATAATCAACCAAATTTTTCCCACGAAAGGGGGGGGGGGCGGGCCCCCCAGCACCCCCCCCCCCTGGATCCGTCTATGATTATGTATTCCTTATGTATTCGGGTTTTGTTTTCTGTAATTAGTTAAGACGTCAGTTTTATAATGTACATCTTTTATATTCATTTGATAAAATTTACTGTTTGCAATAGCATAAATTGTTCTAAATAATAAGGATGTTCTTAACACAAGCAGAAAACCCTAGCCGTATTTGGCACAACCTTTTTCAACTTTTGATCCTCAGAACTGTACAACTTTGTACCCTTTTTTGACTTTCCAACTTTTATATCTGGGTGTCAGTGGTAAGTCTTGTGTGGACGAGGCGCGTTTTTGACGTATTGAATTGTATACCTGATGCCTTTTGTTATCTATTATTCATGTAGCCTAGTCAATCTAGCTCTAAAATCACTCAACCTCCAACTAATTGCAACACAAGCTTTTTTTAGTGAAAATTATAATATAGACTTGTACTAACAACATACTAAAACTATACATTGATTTGATTTGCGGAAAAGGTTATTTTGGGTGAAATATGTGGTTTTTAGAGAAAAAATGCTGAAAACTGGAAAAGAAGAAAATTATTATTTATTGTTGCATTTTTAGACCTAATGTTTGTGGAAGACAGGAAACCTTATCTTAATAGACTATAAAGTAGTCCATTAGCTATTATTATTCATATTGAAGTAAATTTGAGGTGAAATGAGTGATTTTTAGTGAAAAAACATCGAAAACTGGAAAAGCAGAAAATCTCCGTTGTTAATGGTTAATATTTTTGAAATTTGATCTATATAGAAAAAAGAACATACTATTTTATGTTTATTTAGTTAATTCCTTTAGTTATAAGTATTAATATTTGGGTAATTTGGTTGAATATATGTTTTGAGACAGAAAACCCATTAACTGGAAATGAAAAAAATCTTGGTTATTGGCGGTTAAAACTTTCGATTTGGGATATAAATAGAAAATACTTTCTGATGTTTATCATAAGAAGTCCTATAGAAATAAGTTTTCAAAAAAATGTAATTCTTGTGTAAAATATGATGTGTACAGAAAAATTGTGAAAATGGCAATAAAAAGCTCGGTTATTCATGGTCAAAACTTATTACATAGGATCATTATAGACAGATTTTATTATCTTATAATGTTACTGTATTCCTCTTGTCATCTATTTCAATAATGACTAATTTGTTGTGTGAAATATTTTGTTTTACAAACTAATTACAAAAAAAGAATGTGTCCATAGTACATGGATGCCGCACCGCACTATCATTTTCTATGTCCAGTGGACTGTGAATTTGGGGTCAAAGCTGTAATTTGGCATTAAAATTAGAAGGATCATATCACAGGGAGTATGTGCACTAAGTTTCGAGTTGATTGGACTTCAACTTCATCAAAAACTACCTTGACCAAAAACTTTAATAGAAGCAGGGCAGACGCGGACGAACAAATGAACGGACGCTCAGACTGAAAAACATAGTACCCCTAAGTGAGGGGCATAACAAATGAAAATTTTAAAATTTTGGTTACTTCCAGCTGGATTTTTAAAAACGTAAAGTTGAGAATGGAAACAGGAAATGTGTCAAAGAGAAAACAAGTCCCCTGTTATCGGTCGTCAACATATCAAGTAAATCCGGCACACGAAGGTGGGCTTCAGCTGACCCCCTTAATCATTGTTTACATTAGTTCAGTGAAATGGAAGCCACTCTTGAAACAAATACATACACATGAACTAAAATTATCAACAACAAAAACCATAAATGCAAGAAAAACTAAGGCATGGGGTTCCTGACTTGGGATAAGTGTAATAATGTGACTTGGAGAAAAACATGTTGTTTGAGAACTCAACCCTTCCATAGTTTCTCTAGACAATGTAAAATAAATAAACACACAGTAAAACTCAGTTTTAAAGAAGTGCATTTTGAGGAAGTTTGAAATTGTTATCTTATGTAACTTTTATGTATTTATAGTAATTAAATATGTATAGCTATAATAAACCAAAAATTAGATTGTGTTAAAAATAACTGTGAATCAGTTTGGTTACTGCCTTTGATTTTGTCATGTTAATTGCTGGAAGAGATATTTTTTCTAGTGTCATTGCATCGTCATTGATTGTAGTCCTTTTTGTGTATTTTTTCCATCAGCTACTTTTTCAACATTTGAATTGCTTAAAGTCACAGTTAAACACAGACCATTTTTGCTTAACAAGCTCTATTAATATCCAGGTTTAATTTCAGATATGTAAGCTTTTTAATTTCTTGGAACATACACTAGTTCACTGAGTTAGCATGAAATGTAGAAATTGTTTAAGGCAATTTCAAGAGAAGCTTTGTCAATATGATTATAAGTTTACCTCAAGAGCTTAAATTTAATTAGCAATTGTACCAAAGTTGTCAAATTTTAGAAGTTGAAAATGAGACTGTTGAATGAATTGATGGGATCACTCCCTGGAGTGTTAATAGGAACAGCGCAAATTTTTGGTCGATGTGTTTCTTTGCCTAATACGTTCTCCTATTTATTTGTATTGTAGCCCTGTAATATTATGTTGTCATTTTAATGTTATATTTAACAATGCGAGGTTTGGCATGCCACAAAACCAGGTTCACCCCACCATTTTTTTCTTTAAAAATGTCCTGTAATAAGTCAGGAAAATAGCCATTGTTATATCATAGTTTGTTTCTGTGTGTGTAACATTTTTACGTTGTGTTTCCGTTGTGTCATTTGTTTTCTACTATATTTGAGTGTGAATTCACATTACTATAAGACGTGTCACGGTACTTTTCTCTCCCAAATTCATGTATTTGGTTTTGATGTTATATTTGTTATTCTCATCGGATTTTGTCTAATGCTTAGTCTGTTGCTCTGTGTGTTACATTTTAATGTTGTGTCGTTGTTCTCTTATATTTAATGCGTTTCCCTCAGTTTTAGTTTGTTATCCCGATTTTGTTGTTTTTTGACCATAGATTTACGAGTTTTTAACAGCGGTATACTACTGTTGCCTTTATTTACGCATTGATAAGGGAAATATATTCGAGGACAACGAGATTTTAAGACAACTTGATGGGGTCATAAGACGATTTCCTACACGTCGCGCAAGATACTGGTGACAATTTGAAGGTGATTCGAGAAAAATCGGCGAAAAGGCTAACTGTCCGTTTAGGACGCAACAATTTGCAGAATCGCTAAATAATTTTCGTTACCCAATCTAATGGCAACAAAATATCTGTTTTTTATGATATTTTTTTCACGAATAGGTTTCGATTTGAAGCGCTAAATTTTATGAAATAGGCAATTTTGCCGTGTAATGCGTAACATTGAACATTGAGATCTCCAAACATTTTTGAGAATGAAATATGGATTGAGTAGCCAAAGGTAGTTCTCATTTGGAAGGAATTAAGAACCATATGTAAAGTTTTGAATTACATAATTTTACTTACATATATGACGTCATACATGTAGAAAAATGACGTCATAGCAACTTTTTGATCTTGTAATGGTGACAAATAATCTAGACTCCAACTGTAAACTTTGAAGATCAAATTCATATACTGAAGGTAATTTTAAAAGGATATCGTTTATATTTATAATTTATAAATTACAAACATTTCTGTTTAAATTGGTACCAAACTTTTTGAGTTTACTTGTTTTAAAAAAAAACTATTGAAAAAATTTAAAATCAGAAAAAATGTCCCGTATCATCTGAAATCCAAACAAATATTCCATTTTGACGATTTCGGGATCTACGATGTATCGCGATTAAATCAGAAGAAAAATACTGATACAGATTTCAAAAATTACAACAAATACTGAACATGATAATATAAATACTGGCTGTTTTTATATTTTATCCTTTTCGCAAATAAAGAAAAGAAAAATCAGAAAAAATGTCCAATGAGACAAAAAACGTCGAAAAATAATGAAACGTCATATTTCACACAGAGTCAATACGCAAAAGAAATTATAAGAAGAACTTGTAAAGAATCGATCTCCAAACATGAAACGATATGGGCATGTTTTTGCCTTAGGGAGCTTCCATTTGATTTTTTTAAGGGGGGGGGGGGGGGGGGGGCTAGAATGAAATTTGAAAAAGAGGGAGGACAGGGGTTTTGAGTGTAAAAAAAAGGCAGACAGGAGTTTCGAGTAAAAAAATAATGAATAAGAATGGAAACGGGGAATATGTCAAAGAGATAACAACCCGACCAAAACGTAGAAAACAGCTCAAGGCCACCAATGGGTCTTCAACATGCGAGAAATCCCGCACCCAGAGGAGGTCTTGAGTAGGCCCCGAAATCCTAATGTATACTAGATCAAGAAAATGGACGCCACTCTTCACTTCGAAACACAGAGATGAACTAAAAGTAAAAAAATATAAAAGACTAACAAAAGCTATAGGTACCTGACTTAGGACAGGCGCGAACTGCGGTGGGGTTAAAAGGGCAGGATGAGCAGTTGGCAAACAAACCCAGGATAAACTTGTAAAAAAAGGCAGGACCAAATATAGTGAAAATAAAAAGGCAGGACCGAGATAACAACTAAAAAAAATGCCGGACAAAATTTTTCATCCTAGCACCCCTCCCCCCCCCCCCTCCCCCCCATTAAAATCAAATGGTTGCTCCCTTAATGAAATAAAAATATTATTCTATATTAAAATTCGTAAAAAATGATTTGACTTTAGGAAGTTCTGGAACAATCTAAAAGAAGAGTTACCATATTAGATAATTTTCGTAGACAAAACAAGAGGCACCAATCCCTTCAAACAACCGAAATGATCTCTGGTGTTTCAGGAGAATGATTAGTTCCAAAAAAATAAAACACGAGACAAAAAAGACTCATATTTAATTATTGAATGTATTTATAAACCAACAATCAATTAAAATAATCGGACTTAAAAAAATCAGACCAAAATTTTGTGTACATTCAAATATAAATATGCTTTCAGAAATATGAATAACAGAAAAAAAAGTAAACTTTCGGCTAAGGAAATACTTATTAGGAACAGAGAACGAAAAAGGCTTCAGAAAAATGAAACGAGTAGAAAATCTTATGGAAAGTTGTACAAGAATAAAGAGAGCGAGACAAAAACATATAGCCAAACGATTAATGCAAGAAAAAAGAGAGAACAAAGGGAGAAATCTAAGAAAATAAATGAAAGAAAACTGAAAAATAAAATGAATGTCCGTAAACACAGAGGTAAAAAAAATGTAGAACTTTCATCAATGTCACTTGTTGTACCAGAAGGTTCAAATGTTTTCAAAAACAGAATGGAAAAGGCCAGAGCCCTAAGAAAATTTAAAGAAGGTTTACCAAAATCTCCATCTAAACGATGCGCAGTTATATCGACTTATTTGGCCCGCAGATCCCCTCGATCGCCAACAATAGCTAATCTGAAACATTCAGTTTCGCCAGTTGAAATGGCCGTCGTTGCAGATATTCAAGAAATAATAAAATCTACAAAATTAAAGCGATCTAAGAATGCACGTTCGGTAATGAATTCTGTTACTGCATCAATCAGCGGGGAAAATTTAGCAAACTCGAGAGGTAAAATTAAACTGTGTAAAAATTTAGGTTTGCCAGCAAGAAGGGTTGCTGGAGGCCAGCGTATTAGGTCTAGAATTCTTAAAAGTGAATCGTCTGCATGGGCTCTTACGCAACAGAAAACAAGAAAAGATTCCATTTCAGAAGAAACAAAGAAAACAGTTTATAACTTTTGGCTCTCTGATGGCATATCACACCCGACCGGCAACAAATCCGATATCAAAAGAGAACGATTGGGACCAAACTTATATACTTCGCATATGACACACGTGCTGGAAAAAACACAAACTGATGCGTATTTAGATTTTGTCGCCAAATATCCGGAAATTAAAATTGGACAAAGAGCATTTGAGAAACTTCGACCGTTTTTCGTAAGACCTGCATCTGAAAAAGATAGAAATACATGCTGTTGTAGATATCACGTGGAAGCAAACCTTGTTTTCAAAGCATGTATGAAGTTCAGAAAATCGTGTGACAGGGAAACCGATTCGCAAGAAAGTGACTATCCCGTATTTGAGAAAATGTCAGACCTTATACATATTACGCTATGTCCAAAAGTAAATGGATTTTATAGAAAAAATTGTCTTGACCGAAAATGTAGCCTTTGCGGAGTTGGTAATTTCAAACTTTCACCCAACGAATCACAGTCGTCTTCAACTGTTGAATGGCAAAAATATGAATATATAACTGAAAAATCGAAGGGTAAAAATGTAAGGCGCCGACTGACCCTGATAAAAAAGAAAACTAGCGTAAACGAAATGTTTCTCAATTTAAAAAAGCTTCTCGAAACTTTCCCCGCTCACCAGCACCGATCAAACTGGCAAAGCAATCAACTTAAAAGTCTTGTTCAGAACTTGCCAGTCAATCATTGCATATGCATCCACGATTATTCGGAAAATTATCGCTGTGTCGAGAAAGAAGAAATCCAATCCAATTACTTCCAAAGAACTGAATGCAGCATTCATGTAACCGTCATGCACCGACACGCCATTTTAGAATACGATGGTGTAGACAGTACAGAAGAATTTCCGGAAATAATTACGGAACATTTTTTCGTAATTTCCCCGGACCTGCAACATGATAATGATTTTACAAAATATGTCCAAAAGAAAGTTAAGGAATATTTAGATTCAATATCATACACAGTTGATCATATGCATGAATTCACAGACGGTTGTTCTAGCCAATATAAATCGCGGCACTGTTTAGGAAGTTTATCTACTGCCATCCCTGATTTCGGATATAAAACATTCCATAGAAATTTCTTTGAAACAAGCCATGCAAAAGGGCCTCAAGATGCCGCGGGGGGATTTATAAAAAGACAGGCGGACATATCTGTTCTACGTGGCAATACAGTGATTCAGAATGCGAAGGATTTATTTACGTTCTGCGAAAGTAGCCTTAAAAAGCCAAGAAGTGCATTATTTGAAAGAAGGGTATTTCGATATGTGGACTCAATTGATAGACACAATTCCAAAATATTTAAGCCGATCCAGCAAAATAGACAAATACATCATGTTTTTACTAGTACATGTAATGAAATCATTGTTTCCGATCTCTCTTGTTACACGTGCGATCAATGCATTTTGGGGAATTATCTTAACTGTTTAAATGTAGAAAATACCGGGGTAAAGAAAACTATTAAGCCACGCGAAATAACACAAACTTCTAACGAAGAAGAAGTAGCACAAGACACTGACATTCTTTCAGAAGACATATCAGATTTGGTATCCATAAACTCTGTTGTGGCTGTCAAAACCGACGATGATAACTTTGACTATTATTTAATGAAAATTTCCAAAGGTTCACACGTATTGAATTCAGCAGAGAGTGACAGCTGGGGTGCTACATATCCCCCTGGATTCGAGGTTTTCCGGGGTCATTATTATGACAAAATCAGTGACAATGATCCGTTAAAATATAAACTTTTAAAGACAAAGACTGCTTTGGTACCGACGAAATCTCTGCTATACATACTTGCTGATGTAGATGCCTCTTATCGTATAACTATTTCAGAGGACACCCATCTAGACATTCTTTCTGTATTGGACAATTTGGATTGAAATAAGAATTAAATTATAAAACATCATGCACTGTTGTTTAGCCACTCATAAAATATTTTAGTAGACCTTTCCGATTCAAATGAAATGATTCAACGTGGCTCTGCTTATAATTAAAAAATATAAAATATATATATATATATATATATATATATATATAAGTACGTCTGAGTCAGTGACAACCCTACAACAGATGTATCCATCGGATCGCCATCAATGATGGTGATACATGGCTGTGTACATAATGTATATACAACTCGTCTAAACATAATGTTTAGACGAGTTGTATATATATATATATATATATATACATTTTTCGTTAAATAAAATATACATGAATATCTTTACTGAAAAAAAATATTCCCATGAAAAAAAACCTGAATGAATCAATGCTTACACATTAGAAATCACATTAGAAAAACGTTACGTAAAAAACAAGAAAATAAGACGGCTTTTTGCTATATTTCCGACGTTACGTTATTATCACCAGTATTTTGCGCGACGTCTATGTATCTTTTTGCTCCTTTCAACTATAAAAATCATGCTTTTAATGTTATCAAATATTATATTTTTTATGATTTTAAAATAAATTTGAATATCCAACCGACTGCTAGCAGCCGGTTGGATATTGAATATTGAATAAAGAATAACAAACTGGCTGCTAACTTCACATCCATATCTGCTGATCTAAATGTATCAAAGAATTATTTCCTTATGAACTAGAAGAAATTAAGTAAGAAAATATATATATTTCAAAATATAAAGTTATATGTTATTTGAATTTATAATTGCTTCATATTACAGCTAAATGAATAAAATTTCTTATTTATTTCAGGGCATTATATGTTTATGGAATCATCATCTCCTATAAAAAAAAATGACAAAGCAAGAATACTATCTCCGTACTTTCCCGCTACAACATGTGGTCTTTGTTTTGAATTATGGTATCATATGTGGGGAGTAGCTGGATACAACCGTAAGCATTTGTCAACAAATTATGAAACCATTGCATGAAATACTAGTGCCTTCAAATGGATCACATCTTTCATAGCTTGTTATACTTCATGGGTTTTATTGATACCTCATGTTCTTATTGTTAGATATAGCTGTTTAGGTACAGTAGTAACAGTTATTATACTTCATTTTAAAACATTGTGTCACTGGTGAACACATTGTTGTCTCATTATCGATCATACCCCATCTTCTTTTTTTGTACGTATATGTTCCAGCTGTCATAAACACAATCACAAAATGATGTGTACTAACAATGTGTAATAAGACAGTTGCCACTAGCAAATAAGATCGGATTACCTGTTATCCCCTCAGTTGTATTAGGGTTTGTTGTACGTTCTTTAGATTTCTTAGTTGTGTTTCATAAACGTGTTTTACTTTTCGTTGTTTTTACTTTTTCCCAATGGCGATGTCAGTTTTTCTCGAGTTTGAATAGATATAGGAAATGTGGTATGAGTGCCAATGAGACAACACTCCATCCTAATAACAATTTATAAAAGTAAACCATTATAGGTCAAGATACGGCCTTCAACATGGAGCCTTGGCTCACACCGAACAAGAAGCTATAAAGGGCCCCAAAATGACTAGTGTAAAACCATTCAAACGGGAAAACCAACGATCTAATCTATATAAAAAAACGACAAACGAGAAACACGACGTCGTATAAATTACATAAACAAACGACAACTACTGTACATCAGGTTCCTGACTTAGGACAGGTGCAAATGTCCCTTTTGAAATCTTCCGCCTCTTTTAAATTACGACTTAGAAAGAAACCTGAAGACCGAGGCAAAACAGCAGTGCAATGTTCGTAGAAATTATTCAAATGGTTTTAAACATCTCTTTTCAACTTATCTATAGCTTGAAAATGGTTTCTATTTAAAAGAAAACGGACAAAGAATGTAAAATAAAAATGAAATCACTCTGCAAAAACAACATTCCTGGTACAACGAACTGAGTACTAAGTCGGTATAGTCTCGATATAATTCAGTTTTCAGTGTTTTATGTTAATGAACATTTATTTCACAGCTTTTAAACAAATGGTGTTAATTCCGAAAAAAACACTCAAGAAAATACAAATCAAGATTTGAGCTACAATCGACATCAACATAACTGTTTGGGTTTTTTTTTTTGCATTTTTACCGTTATTAAATATAAGAATTTAAACAATCAATAATATAAACAATATTTTCATTATAAGGGTATTTTTTAAGATTATTATTTTGTTTTTTTATATAAAAATTATGTAGATAAATTGAATTTTATACATTAGTAATATTAAAAAGAAATAAAGCGAGGGGATTTATTTATGCAAATGACCCAAAAGATCAATCATATTTTTTTCTAAACAGAAGTTGGAAGATTGAAAGTTTATATTAAACAAATGGGACAAACAGGTACGTTATCACAACAAGCAGCGTTCCAGGTTTCTGGGAATCAAGGAGACGAATGGATAAAAGCACAATTTCCAGTCGGAGAATAAACAAAGTCTTTCAGGGTATTTATGCTTTTAACACAAGTCTTTCAGATTCTAGAAATTTACAATTTTCATTCAGAGGCAATTTAAATAGAAAATAAAAGTTATATCTATATATTTCCTCATTACAATATGTTGATTAGCATATATCAACTGAAATAAAATTCTAAAGTTTTGCTAAAGCAATTAGGAAATATCCCGAAAGTTATTAATCGAACTTTCTCCAAAAAGATGCTGTAAATGTGAACATTGATTTTTGAAATATTTTGAAATTAAGTGCATTTGCAGATGCATAATTTTGCATGGACGACTCCAGAGGCGGATTTAGGGGAGGCGGGCAGGGGGCCCGCCCCCCCCCTTTTTGGGAAAAAATGTGGTTGCTTATATAGGGAATCACTGAAGCGTGACTGGAGCGGGCCCCCCTTAGGCAGTCAGTGGGCCCCCACTTATGAAAATTTCTAGATCCGCCAGTGGACTCCACATGTAGTCCATTGTTTCATACAATTCAAGATTACCAAATAGATTAAGATAAAATAGTGTGACGCCCCTCTTAAGTAATAATTAGAATTTTCTTTATGATTAGAATAGAGAAAACACTCATAGACCTCCATTTTTTCGCCATTAAAAAAAATAAAACGTTTTCTTGGTACTCGAGATAACAATAATATTTACACAATTGTGAGTCACACATCATGCAGCATAACCCTTGGCTTGTTTTATTTATTTCTTTAAGTTTTGTCGTGGACCTATATTTACTAAATACTTTTCACTTAGTCAACTTATTTTCTTTTTTATTTTACGAAAATTAGCGATACTACCAAGCAGGAAGTGCTCCAGGCAGATATTGAATGGTTACTTACAGTTCTCAAATTCCTTTTTGATAAATTTAGAACCAACACTCCAACTCTCAAGTAATTTAACTTTAGGTGCCTATTCTATTTATGTCCCATTTTAGCCATTAAGCTCCTCACTTATTCATACTATAAATACAATCAAATTTTGTTTTTGTGCCTTACTAACGAAGGTCAATCCAGAAAAGCGCGTCGAAAACACCACACGTAAAGTTATTTTCATTTGCAAGAATACCCTAGATAGTAATGGCCAGTTTTGTTGTAATAATGATTTGTTGTGGTACCATTTTGTAATAATGATTATGTACAAATTGTAGGTTTATACAAGTTTCGTATTCAATTCATTTTTTACAATGAGATACTATTAGTTACCTATTGTGTTAGTGACCTAATACAATATATACGGGGGTCAGTAAATTTTATATGGGGTTCCAGCTTCGCTATCAGGTCAAAAGCACACTGTGTAACGAATTTATCTCACCGATTAGAGTTGTCTCATTGCAATCATACCACCTATTCTTATTTTTATATTAAAGTGTCAAAGTGTTCAATTTTAAGAACCTGCTTCCATTGGTCTGCACAAAAATACTTAATGAATGGGTATTATCTATTTTGAATTTATTGAACCATAAAACCGCGAAGCGGATTATGTAAAATGTGAAGAGTCAAAAATTAGTTTTATGGTTCAATAAAATCAAAATAAATTATTGCCATTCATTATAAATAAATTTCTATCAAAAATAAGGCTCAAAGAACTTTTTATATTATTTATATTAACAATAACAACGTACACACATGTTGACGTATGAATAGGGCGTGTCGCCATCAAAATTGACAACATTGAAAATAAAACTAAGAATTTTAACCAATCAGAAGATAGTAAAAACACCAAATTTATTTATTAATGTGAACAATAACAATTTAATATTAACAACCTTAATATAACAATATTAAACAGAACTTCCAGTACATTTAAATAACCAAATAGTGCCAAACAATCGTAACTCCATTACTAACCGTGTATTGAAATAAGTCCCGCCTTCCTACTAACCTAATATGGAATATACACGCTGTTAACCAATTCATATTCATAGAAATGTATAAGAGGTAAGATAAATGTTGATCTTCCATAATTAGCTAACTTGATTGTTTACCCACAAATGTCCTAACGTCAACATAACTTCAGCACCAGCACTGTCCTTTTTTTTACAAAAAGCGTAAAATCTCTTAATTAGATCAGATTTTATTTAGATATACTTTTAACTTATATCAGATTCTATGTCCCACAAATATCTCGTAGCAATCGCTAACGGGATAATAGCACAAAAAAAAACAAATAGACACTTGATTGGATCAAAATATGTATAACTCATATTTGTAACAAACTTTGAAAATTAAATCACTCTATTAACTAATTGTCAATTAGATATTTTTGTCTATTAGAAGTTAATAGTCTATTAACTTAATAGACGTTTGTGCAACCCAGTCCAGCCATACAGAACTCTTAACGCATTTATATACATATTCATCATTATTGTAAACTATTGCTATGAGCGTTCCTGTTGAAAAGAATGAATAAAATGCTTGGCGGAACTTGTGAAAAATTGTACGTTGTGCTTTGCTTTACCGACACAGGTTGGAACCAAGTTTACTGTTACCGTAGACATCATACAAAGAGTAAGCAATGGTTCAACCCAAAAAGAAATGAAAGCAATACTTTATAATTTCATGCAGCAGGAGCCATTTTTGTTAGTTTGTTATTTACATTCATCTGGAACGACCAACCATTGCATTGTCAGTTTGGTTTCGATTTATGAGTGCAAATGTCCCTTTGGTATTTTTCCCTATATCTTTTTTTTCAGTTTTCGTATACTCTCGTAACTTTCTTGGATTTTTTTCTTCTTTATCACTCACATAAGTGCACTCTGTATTTGAAACTATAGAGTTTCGTATTATCTTTGTATTTCCAGTTCATAATTGAAGGACAAAAGTTGAAAAGTTACTTGAGTGATATTGCTGTGAAACGTCGCACGATACTGGTGTCACCTAACGTTACACACTCAAAGACGTAAGCCAAAATAAAAATGTTGGAATGCATGTTGTTCAGATGGCTTTTTACAATAAATTTTAAAGGATTTTTTTCCCCTAGGAAAGGATTAATTGTTTTTTCTTAGATAAAAGATGTTAAGCTTTAGTTTTATTAACAAATTAAAAATAAAAACTGAGTAACTTGAATTGAAACCATTTGTTTTATATACATTTTAATTATAAAGGCAATCGATTACTTTTTTATGGATAAACTATGCACTGCAAGTGCACTCACCTTTGCACTCCAGAGGCGAAAGGAATACGGCATATCTAGCATGTCAGTTCTGCACAAATATATGCAGGGGAATTAGCGGGAACAATTATTATTGCTGGTTTTTTTTTCTATGAATTTGTATTATAACGGATCCGACTAATATAGTCCGGAAAACGCTTCAGTTCCGCGAAAAAATCTCTCCCAACCCCTTCTGTATGAATCGGTAGAGCTTCAACATAAAACATTAATTTTAAAGTTTTCTTATTTAGCAACAAAATGAAATAGCCGTATTCCAAATCGTCTGTGAAACCCGCAATAATGATAATTAGACGGAACGTTAGAAGTATATTTTATTAAATAACGTCAAAATCGTATGTGGGGACATTGTATCGGACATTTTAGTTTTATCTGATATCTCGTATATTAGATTTAATTAATGGGAATTTAATATCAAAAAAGAGATAATTTTTTGTACTTTTATCAATTATGATTTTTTTTATGTAGCGAATGGCACTGTATTAAATAAACATCATGAAAAAACAGAAAACGTAACCCTACGTTTAATTTGGTTTGAAGGGGACAAAATGTCGGACATTGCTATTCAACTCGAATAATAAGAATTTATTTTAAAAAATCCTGATTATTGGATGAGGCGAAAGTGTGATCTTTGTACAAAATACTAGTATAAGAATTATTTACTTACGACATGGGGATTGCTCTGGAATTCCCTTTTTTTGGACAATTTAACAAAAATTACGGCAACCTTTCGTGCATGGGACACATATTTTGTATCATCTTGATCCCTTTTTTTTTTATATTTCCGTCTTTTCGAGAGAAAAAAATCGACATTACGTCATCGCCCAATTATGAATTGCTTGTTCTAGACAAACTTTTATATCGTTTGGTAATAAAATTTATATGTTTTTAACGGTATTCAGAATTTCACAAAACTGAAAGTGTAACGCGGGACAAGGAAATCATATTGCAAGAGAAAGGTTTTATTGAGTTTTAATTAATAAATTTGATCTGTTACATATACAAAATTGCAATAATCTGAAAGAAGAGTTTAAAAGCTTTAAAATGATATACAACACTTTATAATATCAATTTTTATGTTTAAAATTAAGAAGATGAATGTGTCTTGTCCGTGATTTTACCAAAGTAACACCAGTATCGTGCGACGTTTCTGTGGATGATCCTAAACTGTACAACTGTTCAGATGGTAAAGTTTTCTATTACACCGATCCTCTTACTTACGATCATTTCACAAGAAAAGTATTTTATTAAGATTGACTGGCACTATATCAATTAATAAAAAAAAAAAGTCAGTTCCAACGTTTATATGTTTTGTGTACCACTCATCCAAAAAGCAAAAGTATGATATATGCTGTAAGAAAGAAACATTTTACACAAATAACACGCACAAATTGATTAGAGCATTTGCTTTCATAGTACTTAAGTCAGGCTAGGACGGTGACATATTCTCACACGAATCGCTCAACAACATAATAAAAAATTAGGATTTTAAAATTAGTTGGATTTCAATACAGAAGAAAATGACTATATTCAAACAAAATCTTCGTTTTTAATTACTACATCTCATCATTTTAGCGAACTCAAGATTCAAAAGTTGAAACATGAGTCTAAGAACTTAGTGTAATAATTAGCATAGTAATGATTTTTATCTGCGTATACTATACACGCTACATAAATTAGCTTTCTGACAAGATCTTTAGACGATTGTTAGCTGAAAAGTGACAATTTTAGCCCTCCGTAGATATCGAAGATGGCATCATCCTAGGAAATCCTTTTGCTAACATCCGAATATTATATATTTTCTAAAAGTTCATTGAATTTTATGAACATTGAACGACCAGGGGGATCTCATCGTCATTTGAGTGGTCTCTGGTAGAATTTCTCTATATATTTTGAATATGAAACTGGATCTTTGAGCCCTGCGTAAATTTAGAAGACAAAATGTTTATCCAAATTGCTTTTAATATCGATTTTATCTTTATATTAACTACCGACCTGTCTAATTTTAGGAAGATTGAGAGATCAGAGGGGTCTTAATGACATTTAAGTGGTCTCCTGTATGTTTTCACTTTATTTTTCTGTTTATTCTGGCTGTCCATAATTATAGATATTTATGTTTTTGAATGTTACTAGAGTGATCGTTTTTTTTTCTAGAAATATCATATACAAAAGAACATCTTTGATGTTGTTTTATTGATAAAAATCTAAATTTCATAAAGTCAAATGTGCGATTTACATAAGGGTTTGTATTTGAGGACAGACAAAGAGAATTTACAATTGCTTGAAAGAGTAAAAACGATTTCCTACATATCTTTTCACTACTTCTAACTCTTTCAACTCTTTGTATCATGCTGTTTGTGTTTTTGAATGTTTCAATATTGATAATTTCCACTAAATTGTAATATCGAATATCAAATAACGAACCGGCTGCTTTCTGCACATTCATTTCTGACTCAGACAAACACAAACTTAAGCACCCCCCCTTTTTTTAAGTTAAATAGTGGCTTCTTAGTAGATATTGTTTGATTACTACAAATGAACGACTCTCCACAAGAAATCAAATGAAGTAGTAGGTTCTATAGGTTGCCATACGGCTTTGAAGCGCGAGAAAATGACACACCGAAAGAAATAGCTATCAAAAGCCCTGACGCTACAAATTAGAAACAACATACGTAAAACAAAAAAGATAAACAGTTATTTTGTTTTCATTTTTTCTTTCTTTTTTTAGAAAAATGGGGTGGTATTTTGTGAGTAGTTTTGGATTTCTTTTTTTTTTCTAGGAACATGGAATCAAGGTCAAAGAAATTACCAGCATCTTTAAAGCAAATCGATTATTTTGTTTGAAATGCAGACGTTCTTTTGCAAAAACGATGACTGATGACGACATCGTTTAAGATAATGTAATTGAAACTGACAATGCAATTCTTTTTTTTTTAGCTAACTTGAAACTTCTCTGTTATGATTATGGTGTATAATATATATGTCCGACAGAATACATTCAAATGACGTCCAAATTATTTCCATAAAGTGTATATACTATAAAATTGTTATATTTTTTCAAGGGGGTTGGGGGGGGGAGGGGATTGCGTTATTTTAATGAACATTTAAGTTAATGACTTTTACAATCTTTGTTTGTAAAGTTTATGTGATTATACTTTCACGTGAGATTCTATTGATTTTATTTCACGTGAAGATGTACATGTAGATATAGGAAGATGTGGTGTGAGTGCCAATGAGACAACTCTCCATCCAAATAACAATTTATAAAAGTAAACCATTATAGGTCAATGTACGGCCTTCAACACGGAGACTTGGCTCACACCGAACAGCAAGCTATAAAGGGCCCCAAAATTACTAGTGTAGAACCATTCAAACGGGAAAACCAACGGTCTAATCTATATAAAAAACGAGAATCGAGAAACACGTATAAATTACATAAACAAACGACAACTACTGTACATCAGATTCCTGACTTAAGACAGGTGCAAAAAGGAGTAGGGGCATTAAGGCTTGGTTTTGGCCCAAGAAAATAAAATGTTTGATAACTTTTTCAAATTGGCACATAATCTTTAGAAATGCATAGGGCCAAGAAATATAAATGAAAAACATTAAGATTCTTATGTGATGACGTCACAATTACGTCATAATAGGTACTGTTTTCACAAAAACGACGAAAATTCAGAGATGGCCGCCACGGCTAAATATAGAACATAGGGGTAAAATGCAGTTTTTGGCTTATAACTCAAAAATCAAAGCATTTAGAGCCAATCTGACGAAGTTAAATTGTTTATCATGTCAAGATCTATCTGCCCTGAAATTTTCAAATGAATCCGACAACCGGTTGTTGGGTTGCTGTCCCTAAATTGGTAATTTTAAGGAAATTTTGCCGTTTTTTGTTATTATCTTGAATATTATTATAGATAGAGATAAACTGTAAACAGCAATAATTTACAGCAAAGTAAGACCTTAAAATAAGTCAACATGACCAAAATGGTCAACTACCCCCAAGGAGTTACTGTCCTTTATAGTCAATTTTTAACAATTTTCATAAAATTTGTAAATTTTTACTATTATTTTCCACTGAAACTAATGGACCAAGATCATTATAGATAGAGATAATTGTAAGCAGCAAGAACGTTCAGTAAAGTAAGATCTACTAACGCATCACCATCACCAAAACACAATTTTGTCATGAATCCATCTGTGTGTCCTTCGTTTATGATATGCACATAGACCAAGGTGAGCGACACAGGCTCTTTAGAGCCTCTAGTTCTGAAACAATAGCATAAGATCACGACATAGAAATGTGCATTTCACGTTAAAGGTCAATGGAGTTTCGTTGGAGATTCATATGGCAAAGGTTTGCAATCAGTATGAACGGAGAGTTTAACACAAGCGTCACATACACATGCTGTGGCTGATTCTTATGCGTAAAAACT